>JBBPKY010000009.1:0-112092 GCA_038089495.1 Xerocomellus dryophilus
TCTTGGTTCCTCTCTAGGTTACATAGTGTCTTTCCTCGCTCGATTGGGGGTCATTCCATGCGAGCTGGTGGTGCAACATCCCTGGCAGCTGCAGGTGTCCCTCCATCTCAAATCCAGGCCATTGGGCGATGGAGATCAGACACTTTTGAGCGCTATATTCGTCGCCATCCAACTCTGCTCCAAGCAGTTCTGTTTCATGGTCGGTCCATTCATGACCCCCCATTTGCTAATGTATCATAGTTACCTCGCCACTTTCTCCCATCAATCTCTCTTTATATAACAAGACATGTATTCTTCCCTCCCTCCCATCCCAATTTAACAGCATTTCACAGTGTTCCAAGTGGCTCATCATGTATGGTTACTCCGCTCTGCTGGTGTATGGAGCTCCTGAGCTCCCATGCACTATGAATCCCATAGGAGTCGCAACACTGCGGCTCGGATTTGCTTGCTTCGCATCCAGGTGCCTCCTCAACACGAACTGAGACCAATCCGTGATGTGATAGCATAAGCCACCCGTACTGGAAACTGTAATCCCCTAAAAGGAACTGGGGAGTCTCGCACACCAGCATCAAGGATCATTCTAGGAATGAACACCACATCATCATCACCATTCTCATTGAATGCAACACACGGCACTCCAGAATCCGTCTGGTGGATCTAAGCAGCCTTAACCAAGTTCCGTTGTATAGTCCAATCCAGATTCCTCAACAACATCAATGGTGCTCCATTCTTCAGCTCTAGTTTATGCAAAGGAAATCCAGATGGGCTGAATGTGTGTAGAACCTCTGGTGGAACATATGAAGTCATATTAGTCATATTCTGGACCTGTGACAGAATCTGCACTGAGGTAGGTGTTTGTTTGTAGAGGTGCAACAGAGCTCAAAATAGAGGCATTGATTTCATCCACCTCAACATTCCTGGCACTGAGAATAGTCCGGTCCAAACAATATCTAGAGCATTGATCAAAAAGACCATGGTGTCACCACAGTGCATGTGGGCTGGAAGGACTATCTCTCCATCAGTTACTCCAATATGAAGAAGCTGTTGTGCCCAAGCATCAGACTCTGGATCCTGACCAAGACGCATGTTTTCATGAAGATAATGGATATGCATAATTTGCTAGAGGTATGAGTGAGTGAGAACTGCAGGAACAATCTGTTCTTTTGAGCCATAAAGGATCACTCACTGGAAGAGTTTGTCTAAAGTCTCCACTGAACAGAATTGTGAGGCCACCAAATGGATGATCAGGCTGGTTCAGCAAGTCACGCAAAGTACGATCTATAGTCTCCGCCACATCATGATGTTGAGATCCTGCTTCATCCCAAATGACCAGAGAGGTTTATTGAAGCAACTGGTGAATCATATCAACCTTTTTGATATTGCAGGTGCTTTGCTCATGACATGGAATGGGAATTTTGAAACGTGAATGAGCTATACGACCACCTGGCAAGAACAGAGAGGCAAGACCAGTGGAACCAAGACAGAGAACAATTCTTCCTGTTGTACGAACACCAGCAGCAATGAGTTTGCCCAGATAGGTTTTGCCACAACCTCCAACACTGTGTAGAAAGAAAGCAGATCCATGGGAGTTGCGAACACTGTCCATTGCAGCATGATAGAGAGTACTTTGATCAGCATTCAAAGTGGGAAGTCCCCTGTCAACATAGGCCTGCTGTTCTTGTCTGTGATATGCCAGTTGTTCATTGATCAGTCTGTTTCCCTCCTAATGACCCCAGTCTCTTTGTGGTCTAGGCATAGATAGAAAGTCCCCCAAACATTTGCCATGTCTCCTGAGCTCTTGGTCTATGAGATGTAGTCCATAGTCATGGATTTGATCCTGTGTAGGTTCTAGAATGTGATGGTCACCAATTGGTCTCAGTTCATGTTGAGGAGACACCTAGACGAAAAGCCAGCAAATCCGAGCCGCAGTAGTGTGACTCTGATGGCATTCATAGTGCATGGGAGCTTAGGAGCTCCATACACCAGCAGAGCGGAGTAACCATACATGATGAGCCACTTGGAACACTGTTAAATGCTGTTAAATTGGGATGGGAGGGAGGGAAGAATTCCCAGTGGCTAACTAGACCAATTAGTCTCGTGTAAATAAGCTTTAAACCCAAACAAATCACAATGACAGACAGTGCAACATGTGGGGCTGAACTTGAGCACACCTGTGTTCTCTCATGGACAGTTATATGTCACACTTTCAAGATGTACACATCCCAGAAACATCAAGATTTTGTTTTCCACTCAAAGAGATACCAAAGCTATGAACATAGTTTGAACTGAAGTGTTTAGAAATTTAGAACTTTGAATTGTATACTATACACTTATGATGGTTTGGAGCTATGATTGCTATGTCAAATATATGAGATTGAAATGAGAACACAATACCAGAATGAAAGGTAGAAAGCAGGAAGTTGCATTAATTACAACAATACCTTTCAATGAAGAAGTCACACATCTTCAAATCCAAGCAGAGGCATCAAAGGTGCCGAAGTGAGCATTTGCTAACATTAATAAACACCATGTGAAAAATAGGATTAGGACATTTCCCCCCCCCCCATTGGGCCAAAGGCCCAATGGCGAGCTCTTGAGCTCGTGCACATTGAAGGATGAGCAATGAGTTAGATACAGAATGCCTAGGTTGTTCCGCAGCTGGGGAATGTGTAAAACATTCAAGAACTCGACCGCTCTCCCTCTCTTTCCCTCTAGAGTGGGATGGAAGACCACAGACCCAACACCAGCCAAATAAACCACAGTATTGTCTGCAAGTTTAATTGGGTCATGTTTGGGGCTATAGTTGTGCAGCCAGTGACAATGCGGCGTCATATGAGACACGGCCCCTCTGTCTGTATTCCAATCGATGTCAGCATTGAGTTGGAGAGGGGATAGAGGATCAGATGGATCCCTGAAACGACAACTTGCATTGTCAGCACACGTCCGGAGTGGCAATGGCAGCTGTGGGCGATGGGGAGGTGACTGCTGGACCAGCAGAGGTGCTGGTGGCCTGGTTGGCTCGTCTGCCGGTGCGTTTCGATGACTTGTAGTTGTTTTTAGCACGTTGTAGTGTGTAGCACTTGCATTGACAGTCTCCTACTTTGTCACAGAAAACGCAGGAAGAGGAGGTGTCACAGGAGCAACTCAAAGTGGATGTGGACAGCGCAGAGCTGCCAGAGGAAGGGTGTGCATCAGAGCGAGGGCGATGATTAATTTCCTTGGACTGAAGCGCAGCTTTGTCCTTGTCTTGTCAAGATCAATGAGCAGGGCCAGGGAGGAGGTGAAGTGCGAGTATTCAGGCCGCAAAGCATGCACATGGCCATGCAGCTTAGTCCTGCGTCTGAGGTCTTCAAGTCGAAGGATGTGGGGAGCAACTCCTGGATTCAGGCCATGGCTTGCTCGACTCGAGCACTGAGCACAGGTAGAGACTCATTAGAGCACTTCCTGATGGAAAAGAACTCCTCATAGTCCACAAAGCATGTGCTCGCCTTCTGCTAAACAAAGAGCGCTCCCAAAGCCTTCCAAGTGGCTGTGGGGTTGTCCTGCGAGGCTCGGATGTGAACTTGCTGGTCTGGCATCAAATTGAGCATTAGCTTGGCAGCAGTCCTGTTCTGTTTGATGTCCCAGGCCTCCTGCTCCTTCGCTGGGGTGCTGGGGCACGTCTCTTTGCCATCAACAAGGCGCCAGGAATCCTTTGGAGCATAGAAGGGCCTTCATCTCTTCGCTCCAAGTAGTGTAGTTATTGCCATTCAGAGGCTGAATGCGGTGGTTGTGTTCCTCAGAAGCCGTAGGGAAGTACTGGGGCGAAATAGGGATGAAGTGGGGTAGAACACTCTTTTCCTTTAAATAGATGATGATAGAACATATCATGAAAGAAACAACTGTAACTTACAAGTTCGTAAATATGGGGGATATGGTCATGATTGAACACTGTGACATCAGAAATCCACCAAATAAACATCATTACACAACTTTATATGCCCATTCTGGCTCGCTATAAGGGTCTCTGAGAATCAAGCAATTTCTATATTGTGGCATGGTCCTGGTGGAGCTATTTTTCAGTAAGGAGAGCAGGGAAGGATTGACAGATGATGCTAGGGTGGTCCTTCAGGCCAACCTCCTTTACCACTTCCATGTTCTTGGGTACTATCAGTAGGCATTCCAGGATGCTGCAGAGTACATCAGAGATCACAACATCTGGCTATTCAACATCTACATAACAGAGGACCAGTCCATGTGAAACTGCATTGTTAATATTGGACAACAGATTGCTCTTACCATAGGACTTGCTTTGGGATGGACTAGAAAAGTGAGAAGGTTTGATGGGAGACCTGGCAAGGCGAACTGTGGTTCCCTTGTAAAGAACATGCAGAATATATTTGAAGCATGGTATGAGCTACCTTTCACATCTCATGAGACCAATCCAGATAATAATCAACTGGAACACGTTTTCCTGGAGGTAAGTTCCACATTTGACACCTACCATTGCTGGGCCCATGCACCAACACAGGAGGAACTGTGGCGTTACATTCCACACTTTCAACATCATGGAAAGTTCTCAGACAGCAGATACATTTCATACCTTCTAGGTATAAGCATACCCAACATAGACAGATTGTATGGTGAGCATTCCACAAGTTCTTGCAAATAGGATGTGTTGACATAGAATCATGATATAGGCACTGAGATGAATACCAACATGAAGATGGGAGAGGAAGAGACAAAGAATGTTGTGGAGGGGCAGGACAGCATGAGAGGTGTCAGTTCCTGTTGTGAGTAGTTGATTGTCTTCTCAGTGTCCGAGCAGAGTGCATTCTCCTGCCTTCCCGAAAGTCCCTTTGGCCACCCTGCTCTCAAGAAGGCATACAAGATACTATGACTTCTATACATTCCCGATTCTTTGAGGGGGCACGAAGCTCTCCAGGATTCTCTGGGAGACCTGGCATACATGGACCATACTATCTTGAAGGCCACATTAACCACCATGAGAGAACAAATACCTGACTACATCTTTGCTAGGCAGAGTAATGCTAGTGGAGATCTAACACAGTCAGTGGTGCCTGCAATCAATGTCAGAAGGTCAGCATAGCTGAGCATTCATTTGAATTCACACTTCCACTGTCTGAAGGACTTCTGGGATGATAGCTGTGGATCATGCACAGGCTTTCAGTATTGAAGAAGGGGAACGTTAAGTACTTCAAGATGACCTACATGAACTGGCAAGAGTTTAAGGACAGCATCACATTCAAAACCAAGGATGCACTCTTGAAATATCTGGATTATGAGTGCATTTTGAGAGGGGTTGATTACACAACCAACTATCAGTGAGACCTTACTATGCCATGGCATGGCCAACAACATCCTCTCATTAGGCTTTGCATAGGTTGAATGGCACTTATGGATGGCAGTGGAGAAGAACTATGCAGATATGCTGACAGAATGCAACTACTGCAGCATTTAGGCCAACCTTCACCCAAACAAATGCAACTGGCAGAATGGAAGGATCCAGACTGTTTCTTGTTCAACCTGATTGCCCAGCAGTCAAGAACTCTATGCCCCAATATGGTCCTATTTTTTGTGAACTACATCATAAACATCTTCATCCAATCCAACATGACACTGAAGAGGTCCAACAGCGACTGCAGTGTGCATATAATTTTTTCCAACCAGTGGCACATGTGGAAGGCAGAGGTCCTGCAGGGATTGAGTCTACATGGCGAAAAATGGCTAATGCAGGAAATCGCTAGGCTATAGACATTGGAAGAATGGCAGGTGTTCATTATAAATGGTTCAATAACCCATACAGTGCACATATACAAGTGTCCAGAGGTGGGTGGATCTGTTGGGTGGCAAGGCTAGCATTGACATTTTGGTCATTGGAAGAAATATGGTGAGCATGCCTTGGTACACATTGCGAGAGGTTGGAGCTAATCCAGCAAGCATAGTGTGTGGATGACATATGGGTCACTGCCAATGCCCTCTGAGTTCAGTGATGCAGACTACAGAAGTTACTAAGATCGACAATCAGTGAAATAGGAATTTGAGTCTTTCATCATTCACACATGGGAGTCATTAGTACTCTGGAAGAAGCAGCTCATCTATGGGACATCAAGTACAGTGGTGTTCTGCAGGTCAGATATTAGTGTTATTATTGAGGATGACATAGTTGATTACTATGTGAATGAGGTGGAACAAGGTATAACAACCAGCCTATGGATGGCAGGCATGAAGAATGGATTGCATGGTGTTTTGGCAGACATGTTTGGACTGAGCCTCCATCACTGGATCACAAGTGCCAGAGACCCACAGCACCTTTAATTGTACACATTGTAGAGATGTATGGAGAGCATATTGTAGGAACAATGTATGAACAGTGTACAAACAGTATATGAACAGGACAAGTCTACACAAAGCCAACTAACTACCCCCAAGCCTGGTTACTCTTGATTAAAAAAGTTAGGGTAAGGATTATATTTTCTTGGTGTCTCAGAATGGAGCCCAGGGAGAATCCCCAGTCTGTGGGTTAGAATATTATGTAAGCAACCAAATAAACAAAAATCTGACCTTACCCTAGTGCATGATTTTTCCTACACTTTGACTAGACTTTTCCCTGGATTTTGCCTTATCCCTACCCCAGATTTTCACTACACTTTGTGTACACTTTTCCTATTTTTTTACACACAATGGGTTGTAGGGCATATTTCTGCAAAAAATTGGCAATACATATAGTCAGCATGGTTGTCCATCAAGTTCCATGGCGCACCTGGGGGTAAAGACACTGCTGCTTGTGCTTCATTCTTACCCATTAGCGAATGATGAAGGCACACTCCCACTGTCTGAAGGACTTCCTGGATGATAGCTGTGGATCATGCACAGGCTTTCAGTATTGAAGGAGGGGAACATTAAGTATTTTGAGATGACCTACATGAACTGGCAATTTAAGGACAGCATCACATACAAAACCAAGGATGCACTCTTGAAATATCTGAATTATGAGTGCATTCTGAGAGTGATTAATTACACAACCAATTGTATACTGTTGGCACTGTTGGTAAACCATTCATACATTGTTCATATATTTTCTTGCTCTCACCTCTTTGATGGCAGACTTCCATATCATAAGGCATGAGTGCAGTGCCATGGATGGTTGGAGTCTTGAATATCCCAAGATAACACTACACTTGGTCAGTTATTTATCCATCTTCACCATGCAATCCCATTACATGTATATGCACTTGTCACAGTCCCTGTATATATATCAGATATTGGAGATAATTCTGTGGCTATATGCATGGCTATGTAGATGTTTCCTAACCTAAGTGTATTTATACCTGCACTATCCACTTCATCTGCCTCTTTCCAATCATCCTTTATCTTATCACATCCATCACCAACCACACAATCTTCCTTGAATTTGCTCTATTCACTGCCCCCCCCCCCAACACTACCTTTCACCATGCCATCAAACAAGGATCACCTCTATATTGCCCTTCATACTCACTGTGGAAATTCTGTCATGCCAGATGGCGAAAACAAGTGCTTTCCCATTTTATCCAACCCATATCACATGTCTTATCAAATCCCCATGTCTAAAGTACCACTGGGCACTCTTTATAGGTCCTAAAACAGAGGCTGACACCCAATGACATCCATACCCTTCCATCAAACAATGGTGTATGAGTGTGTGAACAAAATCATCCTAGCAATCTACTCCCCCATGCTCCTGCCAGTTCGCAGCCATGGCCTGGAAGCATTGGCAAAGCAAGCATTGGCAGGGAACACAGCCACTATGTGCAATTATAGGGAATACTTATGCACAAGATATTATTGTATACAAATAGTACCCTGGCTAGAAGAATGTTATGGAGTAGATAATCATTATATATATTTGCAAATATGATTTGTTCAACCATAAAAATTATTCCTAATGCTCAACACAATATGTATATGTTTCTTATATGCCAATGATGGTGTGCGATAATAGTAGTATTTTTGACACAACTGCCCTACAGCTGTGGGCTTTCCCCTTCCAATGTATGATACTGGATGATATATGTGCTTCAATACACAGCTGTTGCAGATCTTGGCTGCCTGGAGGTATCTTAGAGTGATATAACCACATATGTGCACAAGTATAGGGAATACTTATACACCTTGAGGGACTAAGAATCAATATCACAGGATATATTATACACATTTTTGATATGTTCATAAGTAGATAAAATAGCCATCTTGAGTTTCATGCAGATCAATGCACAGGGCATGAACATATATACTGTATATGTGATACTAGAGAATGATTAGGACCTGGACAGAAAGCATTAGCAGTTGAGTAACAACCAAGGAAATAGCAGCAATATTATCAATTAGGGGCAGGAAGAATTCATTCAGCTCTACAAGGATTGGTTATGGAGAAAGAGATAGAGCAGTCAAGCCTTACAGAGTACTTAAACTACAATGGATGTTATTAATAATAACATTAAGTGCAATCTGAAACAAATATTGGAGATTCTATAACAGGATGAAGTTGGATCAGATTGGCTCCTGCTAAGCAAGTAATGGTATTATGAATTGTGTTCTTATTGCTTGGAATGCATTGATTGTTAACTTTCTCAAGATATGAACAACACACTATTAGCAATGGCAACATAAGGCACTAAACTTTGATCATGTTATGGAAACCCTTCCAGTTCATGAACCAAATATTGAAGGCCTTACCCTCATTAAAGTCATCAATTCAGAGAAATAGCCACAACTGTATTTATCATGTCAGATACTGAACTAGAAAACATAGATGCATCATTCTCACCCATTCCATGATCAACACATTTACATCTCCCTTTGTCTGTGAGGTTTTGAATACAAATCCAGAAAGCTTTCTGACTACCTCATAGTGATTGCACAATATCTCTCTTGTTGTCCATCCAAGGCCCATTGTTGCATTTGTCCTCTTCAATCCACAACATGGATCTGGAACATATAGGATGTCAAATGCTCTGGTCTCAGATGCCATGGCCAGATACCATTCTTCAGTTTGCATATCTATAGCTGATCTTCTGAGGTCAGAGTCTACCTGCATCATATCCTCTTCATCATTCAGATTCTTGTATTCTGATTTATTGATGGTCATGTAATCCTCATCCTCATTGCTTGTGACATCGCTATAAAAGCTGCATCCTGTAAGCCATTATAATATAAATGACTAAGTGCACACCAGGTTTTTGAACTCTTGATATTTGTAGCTGTCCCGAGATTCAGTTGCTTTAATTTGGCCACTATCTCAACTAGAGGGAGATATTTGATGACCTCTTCTTCAATAGGGTTATGAACCCTATCAGATCAAGTCAAGAATTCATTGAATGTCCCATGGTTGGGGCATTGGTTGGAGCAGTCTGGGTGGCTCTGTACCTTGCATGCATGACATGCACATGCACCTCCCTCTTGTTTCCACAGCAGTAAAACACAGAAGGCCTTGCATTCACAGGTGTGGGGACAAGCCTCATATCCCTGCAGTTTGTAGTGGCAGGTCTTGGTCATTGTACTATGACTTGGGGGTTTGATGAGTTTAGTTAGTGGAGTTCAGTTAGTTTGGGATTCAAGGAGTTCAGTTGGGGTGATTTTAACATTGTAGACAATTAGGATTGCATTATGTAATATGTGACATGTTTGTTGTTCATATAATAGCACTTATAATTAACCCTTTGCCATCCACCACTCAGACCCATCACACATTCAAACCATGGCCAGTTGTACTACCCAGATCACATTCTGAGTGCTGTAAATATAGGGCACCTTCTCAAGATGCAATGGGCCATCCAGACCTATGACAACAGCTGGATCATCAACATCAAAGTGGATGGTAGACTTCATGTGTCCCTTCTGCAATACTACCTGGAACACATCCATCATTTCTTTTGGAGGGAAGACACTATTCGATTAGTTTTCAGGTTTGTGAACCAACTTCAAATATCACCGACATTGGACAAGAATCTCAAGTGCATCCTTTGGTATATGAATAACATGTTCAACCACACTGTGTCTGAACTTCTGTGGACACTTGAGGAGGATTCGTAGGTCTGAAGCAAAATGTTTGATAGTTACCTGTGGATCAAGTACTGGGTATGGCACCATGAACCAACACATATATGGTACTACAGATGCACTTATGATTGTAACCTCGATCACAGCAATGTTAATAACTGTGGTCCATAATATTGCTACATAGTATTCCACATTCTGACTATCAACCTCCACCAGATTGGAAGAGCTACGAGAACAATCTGAGCTTCATTTGGAAGGGCCAATGAGTTCAATACTTGATGATGACAGCCATCAAGACACTGGAAACTGTGAAGTGTATACTGGTTGAGATAAAGATATTTTATGAGCTGCTGGTGGAATCTGATCTGGAATGTAAGTACCTTTATTTCATGTGTTGGATGGCAGAACTGATATATTTCAATTGGATATACATTTCATGAGACATCACAAGCCAAGGAAGACCCTGAGCTAAGCAGAAATACTTTGGGAGGAATAGAAGGTGGTTCAGTGAATTAGGGTAGGAAGGGGGGCATAGGCAAGAAAAAGATGAGGGGGGTGGAGGAGGAGGACAAGGAGGACAGAGACAAGGACAAGAAGAAGCACAAGGATGAGGATGAGGATGAGGATGAGGATGAAGGTGAAGACAGAATGTGGGAGACAGAGGTGAGGACCAGGAAGACCATAGGACACAATTCCAAGGCAGCAGGAAAGACAGGAGAGCACACATGAGTGATAGGGCATGGCATAACAATGTGGTCAATGGAGATGGAGATAGAGAAGACAAGGAAAAAGGAAAAGGGAAAGAAGGGGGAAGAAAGTGATAAGAAAGATGGAATGAGAAAGGAAACAGAAACAGGGAAAGGAAAGGGAAAGGGAAAGGGGCAAGAGGCAAGAGGTGGAAGCAACAATATACAAGGCAGCAGAAACAGGTAAGGAAAGTGGAAAGTGGAAGGACATTGGACATTCAGGTGGACACTTCCAAATTTGCTCCCACTCAATTATTTTCAGCACCAACAGTGATGCAGAGATATAAACAATGACATCATATGTATGGTACCATCATGATTACTGGAATTAGTTATATTATATCTGTTGGCCCAATAAAACAACCTCAGGAGGTGTCAGCTATAATTTCCTTTCCATAGTTTCTTCCTACTTACCACTTATCCCTAGCAACATCCATGGGGGTAGTTTCAGGCCATCCAGTCCACAGCCTGAACCATTGGAATACCAATCACATTTAGACTTGCCTTGGAACATCTAGGTCACTCTCTAATACTTATAAATGGTTGGACATGTGTTGGACATGTTATACGCATGCATGGAGTATAAGGTGGGCCATGTTGCATTGTATTAGATGTAACCAAATCTTGCTTTAGTGACACAAAACAATGTTCAGTTAGCTACTGAAGAATTGGGATGCCCTATTTCCAATGCAAATGGAATCCATGGCCATTTTTGGGCCTTTCCAGACCACCTTTGATCCAACTTCAGTTGTTTAAATGGTGCTACCTTCCTCTTATGGGTTTAAATGGATAGGTGAGTAGCCAGAGTCTGTATATCCATGTTTTGCCATGGTTTACACAGTAGCCTCCAGTTCCAAAACAGCCCTTTCACCACCACCACCATTTATACATTAAACTTGCAATGTTGGACTATTACTGGCAGAAGAATGTGCCTATGGAGACACACATTGACTACATCACACAGGTGAAGTACATGGTCCACCCATATAACAACAAATACTTTGAAGTAAAGGAAACAAATTTGTATGGCAAAGAAACCCAACATAGAGCAGTCCTCCTCCATTTTTATCATGATTCTGGCATTCAATTCTTTCTGGAGGCTCTACCTTCTCATCAAACTGTACAGTGTTTTCCAAATGCATAGGGCAAAGAAATTCAAGTCTTTCATTCTGTGCCTTCTTCAAATCATCATCCATCTCAACAGCACCATAGAGTTGCTCATTTGCCCTGACATAAATGTTGACTGGAGCATGCTTGCAAACTATAGGAATTCAAACTTTGAAGAATACCTGATCACTGAGTTCCTGATCAGGTGCCATGATCTGGGCACTTTGCAAGAATTGTATCAAACATACAACCAGAATATAGAGAGAATGGACATCAATGATTTGAGTATGTAATCTACACCTCTTTGTCGTCTAAGGACTCATCCATTGTGTGGGTTCTAAAATACAGAAAGGAATGTCTTCCAATGGAGCTCAAAGATTCCAGCTATGATTTTGATATTGATAAGGTTTCTGAAGCAGACTTAGAAGACTTATGGAACTTGGTTGTCAAGCTCTATAGTTGTCCACTTAATTATCCCTAGAGTAAGTACACTTGTTCTAACATACTTCCATGTCTCATATAGTCCATTGCTAGTATCCATGTGGATAAAGTCAGTGATGACACATCAGATGCCATAGTAATATATATCATTTCTACAGCACCATTTCACCCTTTTGCTAACCGGTCTTGAGCAGTTGAGCAATGAAGGGTTGGAAGGTGAATTGGATGATGGCAATGATGCCACTGGCTATGGAATAAGTGGTGATCTGGGTGGTGATCTTGCTATGGGCCATGGTGGGGATCTTGGTGGGGAACCTAGTCATGAAGAAGATAACAGGGATTCAAGTACTTTGAGCATGGATGTAGATGCTGAAGGCATGGATGTTGAAGGTAGAGGTACCAAAGATACATCTATTTTCCCCTCCTCCTATGTCCAAACCAGCTGACAATTATGAAACTCAGGAATGATCTTGTCCTGTGGTACACCCCATGTTTCATTTGGTGCATCTGTGTCATCAGACATGTTTGCATGTCCAACTGAATTCAATTTATTCAAGGTGACATTCAAGCCTCCAAAGCCCCCCCCCAAACCCTTCCAAATAGCTTGTGGGGAAAAAAATGCATGCAGTGGGAGAATGAGCATGAGGATGATATCCAGAGTCATGACTGAAACTGCAATATGCAGGACAAGGGCCATACAGGCACTGATAATATTACACCAATGAAATTTGATACTTCTATGGACATAATCTTGCACATGTACTCTACTGGCACTATAGATACCACCATCTTCCTTGTTTAGGACAGACAGAACAATAGTAATATATGTATAACTTCTTGGCCTCTTTCATCATGTCCAATGTAACAAAACTCTTCCAATCCAACCCCATGTTTTGTTTTCCTTTTCTATCCTCTTCTAAAACTATTTTCAAATGGCAGAGGTTGTCACTCCATTTTCTACCACTCCATTGTGTTGTCCTCAAATGGTCAGAATGTAAAGCAGGTTGGCAAGGTCCATATCCAAGGGAATCTCTCTCGCCTGGCTCATTTCTACTGGGATCATCTCCCACATTTTATTGCTTTTTTTGGGAAAGCTTTGCAAACAACCACAATGAAATCATATTCTGCAGTCATGACAACATCATTGCTCCTCTCTGTCTGGATTGTAGGCCTTTTGACATACCTGACAAGCATAGATATCCTGGGACTCATAACAGGTGAGATGTTTTCCATAAGTGATCTTTAGCAGAAATACCTCTATAACTTGTTTTCCCTTTACATGCTGCATAGGCCAATGTATATACCAGTCTGTTTTGCTTATAAACAGACCACAGACATCCCCTTCCATGAATTTAATGACATCCACAGGAGAAAACTCATTTATTTGTAGCACCCAAAAAAAGTTAGATCTGGGTGACTTACACATGATGTGTTCTGGAGAAATAATCTCAGTGTGATTGGACATTACCAGCTCAAACCTGTCCATATCTGCACTGATGCTGCAATGTATTATTGATGGTATTCAGTAAATACCTCATGACTATTTCAACACTCACTTTTTGTTTGTCATGTCACACTACTTATAGTATCATGTAACTGTTATCCATGCTTTCTATAACTATTGGTGAGAAGCTGCACATTAAATTCACACAATAAAATGGAATCACATATATGTGGTCTTGAGCTTCTGCACTCTGATGTCTTCTATTAAACCATACCACATGATGTCCTGCTCACCATTAATTATGATGCTAGTTATGCATGGTCAGCATAGACAAATCTATCATGTCATATTCTAGCATGTTATATCCACCTACTTATCATTTTCACAAAAGACATAGGTCATTTCTTCTGGAATTCTCATTATTGAGAGTTTATGGTGAGATGTCAGTTTTGAAAATTGCCTTGGATATGCCTGTTGGAAGGAAGAGCATAGAACTGATTTTTGGAGAGATGTCGTGGTAGATAAACAATGCAGAATTTATGAGCAGTATGTTGGTTGGATCATCCATTGAAAGTACCCCTTGTTCATCCTGATAGGCATGTTTGCTTTCTATGCTTTTCCACTATATGAAGAATACTGCAAACATCTGAACCTACAGTTTGCCAAATACCTCCATCTGAAAAAAGTTTTCAAGAATAGCATCTTTCATACCTTAACATTCAATTGTAGTCCTTCATTGTGATACTGGAGCATGTCAATAGCACCAACATTCCATTTGACCTTTGTCCCATTTTTGCTTGTGGATCCAATGATTTTATGAAAGGTGGTCATCTCATCCTTTTCAACCTCTAGGCAACTGTTTGGTTTTGTTCTGGATCCACCATTCTTGTTTCCTCCAATACAATTTGATATGGAAACACTGCCATTCAATACCATGAAACTAGACAATTGTTCACTTAGTATTGTTCTAGTGGATTATTTTGGTGGATCAAGTATGGGTTCAAGCCTGCCAAGAATTTGTCCACAGAACTGAGGAAGCACTTTAATAAAACACATGAAGTCTGATGTAAGCAATCCATTGGACTATTCTTCAAGATAAATGAGTTAGAGTAGGATAAATGTACAATATTTAACCTTTCCTCCAAGCCCTTGCTTATCTGTCAATGGCTAGTAGATAATATGGTGCTCCTATATTGAGTAGTTTCACTTTTCATTTCCCAGGGAGTACCAGCTCTACTGTCTCATGCTCATAGGCTTGAATATAGTGGTGTAAGAGTAAGGAGGATGGGAGCCACAGGTTTATATGGCCCTCTTATAGTATCAATTGGACTTAAATGCATCTCTATGCTTGGCCTTCTTAGCCCAGGGGTACAAGCAAAGTGTCCTTCAAGGATGCATGTGCCATTTCCATCATTGTTATTGTTGTTGCCACCCTTGGATAGGGAATGGCAGGTGCAGTCATAGATATACATAGAAGATGACACATGTGGTGGAACAGAATGTGAGGAGTGCAAGATGTTGCTCTAGGTGCTGGTGATGCCAACCACATTTTCCATGGTATACAGGTTGTGAGCAGTTCTTGCAACTACATACACACATACCCTTGTCTAAAGAAATATTCTGACAGTAGAAATTGAATTGATTTATGTCTGAAAGGCAGTAAAGTTATAGGATGCATAGAATATATGTAAGGTGGCTCAATGGAAAGGGAATAGCAGCCAGTTGCTATAACAGTCAAGGTGATGCTATTGAAAGCATATGGTGAGCTGTGTGCCTACTCTATTAGAATGCATATTAGTAAGTATATGTGCTCTGCCACATTGCAGCTAGCATGCAATATAGCTAGCTGTTAAGAGCAGAACACTCTAGAGTTGTGCTAATCAGATGGCACTTTGCTTCACCATGTGTGATGTGCCCTTGTCAAGTCTGGTCCCAGATTTCAGAGGTTCTGAGGTGTTGGAGATGTAGAGGTGTCTGCAGTACTGCTAAGTACCTTAGACAAGGGAGAGTCAGAGGAGAACCTTCAAGGTTCAAGTCAGAGGTCAAGAAGTAGGAACTAAGTTAATATTTGCACTGGAAAGTATGGACTCAGAGTACAGAGTTTATATATGAAGTGCAGAACAGGATTAGTAACAGAGATCATGAGGGATTGGTAAGTGAAACAGAGACAGGAGATAGTAGGCCAGAGCTGTGCTCTAAGCAAGACATAGGTTTGAAGACAACTGAGTAGCAGGACTAATGCTTATGGAGAACAAGAGGTAACATAACAAGAATGAAAGCAAAGATGAGAATTTACCAAGCCATGTCCAGAGATAGCAGGGAACTGGAGATGGGTCTGGAGGACCAGAGTTGAACTGGAGGATTTCCAGGATATGACACTAGCACAGCTGGCAATGTATCCACAAAGAGGCCCTGATGTATACAAAGTGTTTGAAATCATATTAGACAACATGGACTTTACAGGGAAATATTGGACACACTGTATTGTGGCCTGGGCTGGCTTTGATTGCCCTGAGATGAACTGCCACCCACTACCCTCAGTGAGCACTGATGATGATTAACCAATAATTGTACTGTGGCTGATAAAAGCACATCTAACTATCTCATATCTAGAGAAATTTGGAATTTGGAATTTTTCTTAGGTTAGTTAGTTTGCCCCAGAGTCCTGATGCTCTAGCAGAGTCCATTTGTATCAATAGGACCCACTGATTCTTGCCATTCAGATTTACCACCCATAAATATATCATACATGGCTCTTTTCTGACTATATGGAGATATAAATGCCAAACCTTTCCCATGATTTCAACATGCAATGCATGCAGTGCTTTGGAGATATAGTATGTTGGAATTCTGATATTTCTTATTCAGAATTATTATTTCTGATATATGATATCATTTCTTATCAGCCAATCATGGTTTACCTTCTTATTTTCTTATCATATGATAATAAGGTTCATATTAATAGGTACAAACAATACCTAGACACTATATAAGATGGACCTTACAGCCTATCCCAATAATGACTTCAGTTGTTCTATCATCCTACTTCACTCACCCTTGTAAGGTCTTAGCACTTCACTAGTTCCTTACAGTTATCAATACTTGTTGCCAACCCAGAACCATTGTCCTAAGTAAGTCTCTCCACTAAGACTTTCTACCCCTTTGTGTTCCTGTACTATCAGGATTGTATTCCTGATGGGTTATGAGCCCTGTAAAAGTGAAAGGTTTATTATTGTTTCACACACTTTCATGATGCCCCCATCAGGGTGTTATAGCCACGTATAACATCTCTGCAATCCACACACACACACACACACAATCTGTGGCATTCAGCATGCAGGCACTCTTGCAAGTATGGAGATGAGCAACACTCTAGCAATAAAGAAGAAGGTGTGCAATGATCTGATCCATCAATGTGATCCTTTGTCTTCTAACACTCGTTGTAGGCCATAAACGTGACCCAGGAGGCAATCAATGTGGGTGGCTCCAATATAGATATTGACTATCAATTAATCCTGCTAGGTGAACAAGAAGGTCAGATCAAACATTGTTTTAGAAATCATTATGTTGGATGAGGACAAGGTTGAAAATGAGGTGCAAGTGCCACATTTTGATGTAGTGCATACACTTAAATTGCATTTCAAGAGGTCACAAAGAAGACCAAGACAAAGAAGGTAATGTATCCACATATTAGAGGTCTCTCATGCAAGTATTTGAAACACTTGCACCAATGTAAAGCCCATCCCAAAGACATCAAAGAAGAAAAAGTCCAAGGAATTCCCAATAGAGGTGGACAACACCAGTGATGCAGAGAGAGAGAGCAAGGTGTCTGCATCACACAGACATGCGAACACCAGAATGGATGATTTTAATGCATCCATGGAATAATTGGCAATGGTGAGCACACCATGTGTTAGTGGTGTTTCCTTTGAATACACTTTAGAGAAGTGTAAAAGAGAGGTAACCCCACCAACAACACCTGCCTGGGAGTGTTTAATATTGGCTTAAAAATAATAATAGAATATGACTTACCTGAAGGAATGGATAATCATATCTGCTGAACAACTTATATACATTCAAAGGGCTCAGCTGGGTTCTTGAATAGGCTTGGATGTTCTGCCAATTTTCATCTGTATATACTTGCTCAAACAATGACTATCGACTGCCACGATAACACATCCAAGCCACAACTCAAGATATATGTACTATTAAAGATGTAGGGCTACCATATAAGGTCCATTATATTACTGCACTGATATACAAAACACATTTTCAAGATATCTGAAAATATGTAGATGATATGGTCTACATAGATACAAATCCATATTCCAGCAGTTTTGGAAGGGTGTGGATAGGGAAGTCCATTCCAACAAATATGTTTCCTATGATATAGGAATGAATGCCATATTTGTAACTTCCAGTGGATGCATGTTATTTAATCTCATATAATCAGCTCATTATGAGTTTTGTGACGTACAGATTGCTAATGAGCTACCCATATATTACAGATGAATATTTATGTTAAAACTGCTCAAATCAAGGCCAAGACTGTCTTGAATTTTGATTAGCTCAAGAAATCCAAGTATAATGTATTCATCTTCACATTCATGAAGACATTATATGAGCAGCTACTGAAGTCTCCCACTCCACCAGTAAGACAGGCCACCACATGCTTCAATTGCCCTCAGTGGTACAAATAAGCAATAACAACTTCTTGATATAGCATATAGGTAAGAAATTGACAAACATGAATGAACAAGCAGTTGGGGTCTGTCATCACTAAGCTTAAGTCCAGCTTTTTACATGTGTTGTGCACTCCAGGTTTAAGGGGGTCGGTCCTTCATATCTTTAAGTTAAAATCACCTCTATTGGTTGCTTTATCATGATAGCCTTTCTTATCATTGTCCAATTACCTTAATTGTCTCTGTCATTGGTCAAGCTAGACATATTGGGGAACTGGTACATTGAGTTGTCGTCAAGTAAAAGCAAGTTTCAAGGTTGTCCCCATAGTAGGGAATTGTTGGTTGGATTTAAAGCTTGTTTACACAAGACTAATTTGTCTAGTTAGCCACTGGGAAGCATCTTGCCTTGCCAGCCACCAATTTCAAACTGTGCCTGGTATCATAGAAGCTGCACTTCAAACTCTTTTCAGCCAGTTCTCTTTTCCTGCTCCACCAGGGGCATGGTTTGAGCCCTCTGTATGTATAGTCAGTGAGGGCTGCTGGATTGGAATAGTGCAGCATGAAGAGCTGGAAGTGTTTCAGATTCAGAACTTGGTGGTAGAGCTAGAGATTGATTCCACCTGATGAGCTCCTGAAGAACAAACAGTGGAGAGAATTTGGAAGGATCTGATGGATACTATAAAAGGTCACATGGTGGAATCAAGATCAGTTGTCATTCAAGGTTGGATGCTATTCATAGGTTCACAAGCATGGAAAGATTGTCTGATCTAGTCAATCATTTGACCACTTGTGCTAAAAGGATACAAATCTGAATACTCTGATGGGGGTGAAGCTGCTGTTCAACTCAGTGGTGGCTTGAAACCATACACTGAATATGAATCACCTGGGAACCACTATTGAAAAAGAAGAAGCAAGAATATATGATATTTCAGGAAATACAACCTATAGTCCTGTGATATGCAACTTTAATGTTATTGAATTCACATTATGATCATGGTCAATCCTTCACCCAGCCTGTATGGGTTTTACATCAGAAGGCATATTTGCCATACTAACAGTATTTATATACAGACCATATATGCAAATGGAGAGATGCATATAGCTTGCTCATTGTCTTTATGGCCTGTATGTCCTCCAAGTGGTGCTTGATGGTCTTGTGTCTAATGGTGCCCTTGGCAGTGGTCTTGCCTTTTTCTTTATCATCTTTCTCCTTGCTAGAATATATAATGATTTGACTTGTGATGTGTAACAACTTATTAGTGGACATGGCCTTGCATAAGAAAGCACAACCATACTGGGCTCGCATATCTGATCTTTTTGATGGTATAATGACATATCAGTATTTTACCAGCAGTACTGGTGGCTGATTCCATTTCTAAGTTGGTGGAGTCATCAACACATATTCCATGGACTTCAGTTGCTTTGAGAAGAAATATGATCCTGAGTGTATATAAATCTTGTTAGCCATATTGATAATTTTAACCTTTTCACAGGTATTCTTCAATTTCGCTTCTGCTACCTCTCCCTGGCTGCCTACTAATCAACCCCTATTTTCCACTAATGCATGGTGTCATCATTATAGGATCTTGATATGCCCAGCTGAGCAATAATGATTTCACACTAGATTGTACTTATGTACTTGTATTATGTAGGTATAGGCCATTGAAGTGGAGTGAGTAAGCATCCGGCACAATCTGGTGTTAGATTGTGCACACCCAATCTATGATACAAGCCACTGAAATAGAGAAGATAAGCAAATATAGCATAAACATATATCAAAAATTAATGTTGTACAGAACCACTCCATTGAAGCAGAGCAGGTAAGGATATATGATATGACCTGGTGCAAAAACATGCTTATACAAACAATGGGAAACAAGACATTTGAAGTTGAACAGGTACACATACATGATCTAATTGGTCTCAGTTTATGTTGAGGAGACACCTGGATAAGAAGCCAGCAAAATCATGCCACAGTAGTGTGATGATGGAATTCATGATGCATGGAAGCTCAGGAACTGCATGCTAGTGCAGAGCAAAGTAACATACATGATAAGCCACTTGGAATAAGGGGGGGCACAGGTAATGCAAAATACAGGACCTGGTGGAATAGGAAGACAAGTGTATGGGTGGATTGTACATACAAAGGACCCAAACTGTGCACCTGGTGGAGCAGGGAAAGAACTGGTTGAAAAGGGATTGAAGCACAGCTTTTGTGGCCCACTAGGCAGAGTTTGAAATGGGTGGCTGGCGAGGCAAGATGCTTCCCAGTGGCTAACTCAACCAATTAGTCTTAGGTAAACAAGCTTTAAACCCAACTAATTCGATATAAGACTGTGCTTATCTGCATCACATAGGTATGAAACTGGACTTCTAACTGGCTGTTATGATTCTATCCAGTTCTCCACACAATAGTCTTGTATATAATGGTAGAGTAGCTAAAGAGTATTAGTGGAGCCACTATAGAGGTGGGTGTACAAGAGAAGATTGAGATTCATTGCACCAATCATATTCAACTCACCATATAGATTGAGTGAAAACATTCCCAATGTCACAAGAATGAAAGAGATGATTAGGAGACCATCATGTATAAATGAAAGGGACAGCCATAATGGGTCCATTGTGCCCTTTGTAAAAAGTTCAAAGTATAAGCAATTGATGAGGGTTGCCATGGTGTCATCACATTGCATACATCCAGGGAGTTCCATCTCTCCATTTATGATATCTATTTGCAAGAGTTGTTTTGCACATTCATCACTTCCTGAATCTTGACCTAATCACATATTTTGATGAAGCCAATTGGTCTCAGTTCATGTTGAGGAGGCACCTAGATGAGAAGCCAACAAATCTGAGCTGCAGTAGTGCAACTCTGATGGAATTCATGATGCATGGGAGCTCAGGAGCTCCATACACCAGCAGAGCAGAGTAACATACATGATGAGCAACTTGGAACCCTGTCAAATGGTGTTAAATTGGGATGGAAGGGAGGGAAGAAAGGACTAAAAGTGAGATGGTTGGCTGTGTGATAGAGAAAGGATAAAGCTATGGATAATGCATATGAATGGGGACAGCATTTGTGAAAGGATAGAGAATATAGTTATCATGTACAGTGTGGAGATAAAGAAGCTGCATTTAGGTGGATGGCATTCTGAAAGAATGGTAAGAAACATAGGTAAAGATAAGGCCAAGTTAGGGATTATCATGTCAAATAAGAAAAGAAAAAGAAAAAATTGTAATACATGCAATACAAATGGACAGAGGTTGAAGTTTGCTTTTGAATCAAAGACATCGCTTCTAGCTGCTCTGATGAGTATTCACTTCAAGATGGTCCACAGGCATGTGGATTCTGGTATGTAATCCAACTGGTAACATCCTGAGGCCCTAAGCCTGGACCATCTACAGTATTGATTGGACTCTTTTTCATGTTGTTTTTGAGGCATGCAATACTGGCCTGGATACAGAAGATGATGTGGCTCATGGTTGTCAAAGTCCATGTTCCATGTCATTTGCAGGCTAGAAGGATATTTACTTTCCTGCTTAGGATATTCTGCTGAAGAATGGATCACAGTGGCTGTCTTTCTGGAACAATGAAGGCTATATAACAGCATATCATAGAATGCTGGAGAATTGTAGTGAAGAAGAGCAGTTCTATTTGAATGATGGTTTGGAAACTATCTTTACACACCTTCACTGTCTTCCTGTCAGTCAAAAGGCAACCAAGAAAAGCAAGGGATTTGTATGGTGAATCAAGGCAAACTCCTTTGTGTTCTACACAAATTCTAGGTTTTACAAGGTGGAGGGTCTAAGCAAGGAGTCTAGGGAAACAAGAAAGCCTCAAGGAAAACAGGTGGACCAACATCAATTGAAGTCCAAAAAGGTCTTTGAAGAGAAATTGTGGTGGTCAAGTGGATTTGATGGTCTGGCAAACAAGAAAATGGAGACAGAAAGACAGATGAGACATGCATGGCAACAATGCCTGAGTACTGTGAACAAGAACAAACAAAACCCTCCTCAGCAGGCAAGGATAGCATCCAAGACATCCAGGCCTGCAAAACTCTGGACTCTGAGTCCAGAGAATGAAGATAAATGACAACATCTTTTCCTCCTCCTCTTGTATGAAATCATGGTATAGTACATCCCAAAACCATGCCAGAACCCTGCCAGCATTTTTCCTGGGGGGTATTTAATCCTCTAAATGCATTGGAGACATTCCCAAGTCCCTGAAAAATTGTCTTCATATCAATCTTGCATTCATGCCTTGAGTGACCTTGTTTGATTTATATCTCCACAACCTGACTGCCAATTTTCTTGACCAAGGGATCAACAGGATTATAAAAATGTGCTTTATTTTATGGTATACCTTATGGAACAATCTGATATTTTGAATTTGAATCTTCATTCCAGAATAACCATATAAAGCTTGTTTATACAAAACTAATTGGTCTGGTTGGCCGCTGGGAAGCATCTTGCCTTGCCAGCTACCCATTTCAAACTCCACCTGGTGGGCCACAGAAGCTGCACTTCAACCCCTTTTCAGCCATGTTCCAAGTGGCTCATCATGTATGGTTACTCCACTCTGCTGGTGTATGGAGCTCCTGAGCTCCCATGTACTATGAATTCCCTCAGAGTCACACTACTGTGGCTTGGATTTGCTGGCTTCTTGTCTAGGTACCTCCTCAACACGAACTAAGACCATTTGGTATTCCAAATAACAATTCATAGACTGGACTGCAATGAATTGGATTAGTGGTTCCAATGCCCCTGTAGCTCCTGAAACTCCTTGCCACCACATTCCAAACTTTAGCTAATTTTCTTGAAATTGAATGCTATATTACAACCCCCTGCAACAACACTCCACTATATGTCACCAAGTTCTGCACTATATCTTGTAGTACAATCTCCTTCTCTTGCTTGTTGCAGAAATATCAGTGCATGGACTGGGTGGGGATTGTGTTCCCAACACTCAAATCATTTTGAAACCCCTTATAAAAGCACTTAGAACTTTGGCTAATTTTTAATTTTTATAGGATGAAGTATTATCCTTTATCCTTTCCTCCCCCATCATTTCTATGAATATCAATTCCCATACCATATCCAGATGAATGGGAGTTGTATTCCCAACATCCCCATAGCCATGACAACTCCATATTAACTCATTGAAAACCTAAACTAATTTTTACATTACCTAATAGTACCCTCTCCACCTCTCACATGTTGCAGAAATATCAATTCAATTCATAGATGCACTATGATCAGTGAGGGGCAAATTCCCAACACCATCATAGCCCTGGAATCCCCATTTCAATAATATTCAGAGTATAGGCTAATTTCTATGTGACTAAAATACTAACCTCTGCTCTCCTCAACCTTTCTATGAATATCAATTTATACACTGCATCTGAAAGTTGTGTTCCTACTCTGGAAATATTCTATCACAATTTAGAAGCTTTAGTCAATATTGTAATACCCATGATTACTATCTCCCTCTCCCAAAGAATTCCTTTCTCCTCCTTCCCCTCTTTCTCAAAACATTAATTCAGAGACTGGGCTCTGATGGGTGAGAGTTGTGTTTCCAATACTATAGTAAATCATACAACATCCTACCACAACATTTAAAGCTTTTGCTGAATTTATATGACATCTAGAGTTGCCTTCCTATTTTCATCACTCTCCTGGAATATCAATTTGTAGAACAGACTCTAATGAGTGAAAGGAGTGTTTCCTACACTCCTGTGGCTATTGTAACACACTACCACAACATCCAGAATTTTCTCTTCCTCTGTCTCTTTTTCTGGATATCAATTCATAGACTGGACTTTGCCAGGTGTGAGTTATATTTCCAACACTCTGGTAACTATGGTAACAGCCCACAATAACATTCAAAGCTTTTGCTAATTTTTGGAAACATCTGAGATTGCCTTCTTCTCCTCCTCCATGACCCTAAGACCAGTTTATTAATTCAAAGTGCATCTTACACAAGATGGGAAAATATATATCAAAGGGGGTTTTCAAGATGTGGAAATCCATCTTTGGAGCACTGGCTATTTATTTCATAGTGATTATCTAATATACACCCATATTCCTCTCACTAACAATATCAATTCAGAAATGCATTTGAGACACATTTCATTGATGGTGCCATATATGCAAACATGTTAAGGATATATACCCAACATTTCTGAAGTACTGGCTATTTTTCTTGTATGTCCTCCTATGCTATCACCTGGAAATATCAATTCATAGACCAGACTCTGCTGAGTGTTAAGTGTGTTCCATACACTCCTGTAGCTCTGGGAACACCCTCCCACAATATTCAAGGCTGATGCTAATTTTTATGCTATCCAGAACTACCTTCTCCTCCTCCCTGCCATACCCAGATAGCATTGTTAATTCAAAAATGACCTTACATAAGATGAAAAGATATGGATGGAGGTTTTCAAGGTGTGGGAATCCATTAGAACCATCCATGGAACCATCTGGGATTTTCTTAATGGTGTATTTCATGAATGAAATCTATTATGTTGCTTCTCCTTAATCTTGATGTAGAAATTGTTCCCAACCACCAAATCTCTTCAAACCTGTTGTCGGTGCTTTTTAAGCATCCTAGCAATGGTCTTACATCATATTCAACCCCCAAAAATGGTTTAGAGTTCTAATATTCAACTCCCATATGAGTATATAGATTTTTCAGGAATGCACACGTGGCGTAGATTTTCAATTTGATGGCCAGGACAGCATGGCAGGCATCAGACACCATCTGTGTGATGGCAACAGGATGCGGAGTGGTTTTAACTTTCTTTCTGGGGGTCTTGTCATCGACAGTGGGGATATCATGAGGAGCAGGGGCAGTGGGGGCAGTTAAAGCTATGGCTGGAATGGTGGGAGGGGTGTTGCTATTGTAGAAAAGAGGGACACAGGGGCAGATCAGTGGGGAAGAGGGACATGGGGGAGGGACAGGGGCTGAAGATGGATTGGTGATGGGAGGTGAGCACACCTGTCTGCCACCTGGCACCACAAGATGGACGGAGGACCGGACTAAGCAGGGTTAGTACACAATGGATTGTACAAGTCGAAATATACATACCTGGGGCCTGTACTTTTGAATCCAGCACAGCAGTGGACTTACTTTCACCCCACCTCTTCCCTTGGACTTCTTACACTTGACCCTCAGCTTGTAACAAGGATCATAGGTTTGCTTGGGGAGTCCAATGCAGTCATGGTGGTGGTGCATGCAAGTGGCACAGGATTTGGAGTGGATAAGGGAAGCTGGCTGCGCTTGTGTGGGGGTGTTGACTGCCCCATCATCAGTGATCGCAGCCTCCTCTCAAGAACACTGCAGATAATATATGCAATCAAATAAACAATAACAATGTGGGAACATACCTTATGCATTAATAGAGGGGCAGAACATGATGGGGCCAAAGCAGCAATACTTGGGCAGGACTGATGGTTTGGACCATTCAAAGTGGAGTGGGGCATGGTAGTGGAGTGGGTAAGGATTGAGGAGGAATGTCAGCTTGAAGAGAGGGGACTTGGTTGGTTTGTCAAGAAAGAGCTACCTGAGTGACACTCTATCCTTAAATGACTTGGCAATAGGCTTAGCTTCCATGATTGTGTCAGCGATGTGAGGTTTGACAATGGGCTCGATACCATTGTCACACACCTTGTTGATCATGGCACAAAGGTCAGCCTGCATGATTTAGAGATGGTTAAAGCTGGAGAAGAGAGTGAAGGAATACAGAACACACCAAAACTCTATCCCAGTCCTCAATCCACGTGTCCTGCTCCTCACAGAGCATCTCCTTGTCATCCAGTACTGATTTCACCTTGGCGAAAACTGCATCATTGGCAAAATTGAGATCATTTTTGATCTTGATGATTGCTTTGCTGATGGTTAAGCAAGTGAAAGAAAGAATCACATTGGCTGAGGAGATGGCAGATGAGATAGAGGAAGGATGAAGTATTGTGAGGAAAAACTGGAAGACCAAATGTGGAACTTTAAGGGAGATGCAATTATTGTTCGCGATTTGAAACTCAGCGGTTAAGCATGTCATGGTGCTCTCGCCAAATTGATACCATGCTGACATACTCCCACTGTGATGGCTACACTTATATTAGTTAGTTAGTTTTAGCTGGTTGGTGGTTGGTTTCACTTAGAATACAGCAGCTTCATGATGAGGTATTTTATTTGACTGGATCTATGACGCTAGACATGTGTCTGTGAACACATGTCCTATATACAATCATAATACCTTCATCAAGGGGAGCATGATGTATGTGGTACATTTGAGTGATCGTTTGCCTGATCAGTAGATAATGGTACATCCATCATATATAGAACTGTGATAAGCACATCAAGCCAAATATGATGTATGTGGTACATTCAAGTGATCATTTGCCTGGTCAGTAGATAATGGTACATACATCTTACATATATAGATCCTTGATAACCACATTGAGCCAAATATGATATATGTGGAACATTTGAATGTTCATCAACTGATCTGTGGTGTGGATAAGGCTATCCGCGCCCTATTGCTGAACCATAGACAACCACATTTCATGAAATGTGGTACATGTGGTCCATCTGACTGTCTGCCCACTGTTAGACCAGTACATTTGTGTCCATTGGAATTCCATGTATATGGTACTGACTGATTCAACTTGTAAGCCATGAGTTACAATATATGCTGTGTCCAGCCCACATGACGTGGAATCAGTCATTATATGACCACATTTGTTGATAGTCCTGGAATGCAGTAAGAGTGTTTATAACAAGGACTTGGTTATCATATGACTGCATTTGTTGATAGTCTGGAAATGTGGTCAGAGTGGTACTATCATGCCTAGGTTAATTCTAAAAACAAACACTAAATCAACTCTGCAGCTGCAATAACAACAATTGAATACTTCAGTAGCAGTACTTTATATGCATATCTATTATCTATGATTTATCCCAGAAAATTTAGTTTTCTATGTTGACTAGATGGAAGCATCCCGATGTTTTCTATCTTACTGCTAATCTTTGTCATATTCAGATCACACATGCTGCACATTGTGCTTTTAATATCAGTCACTCCTAACTGCTCAGCATGCTAGGGAACACATGCCAGGACTTCAGAAGTCAACTTGAAGAAATAATCTATTGTAGTAGTGTGGGGGTTCATGATGGAATCTAATATCATCACAACTATGATACTGATAAGTGGGATAAGTCTGTGGAGGCTGATTAGAGTGGGATTGAACTGGATGTCACTGAATTAAAAGTATAGTACGTAGAGGTGGCCCCCTGAGACGATGAGCGCCTGGCAGGCCATTTTCTGCTGACTCAGAATCATCAGTGATGCTGCCAGTGGATGTGCATAAAACGTTGAGTGTTCCAGATGAAGATGGGAGGCTGAATATGGACTTGAAGTAGGTGGGACATGTGCAGAACCATAAGCCTGAGTAATGGTATGATGGTGGTGATTGAACACAGTGTGCATAGTATTGTCAATAAGTGACTGTGGACAATCGCCTTTCATGATGGTGAAATCTTCTCAATGGGCTCATTTGCGAGATTGGAAGACCTTCAAAGAGTTTATCAGATCTCAAATGGAGGAGCTTGTTGACATGGTCAATGATCCTCTCGAGAAGATCGTCCTTTTTTGTCTCCAGTAGTGCAAGTGTGGCTGCCAAGGCAGCAATTTTCCTATTGTGCTGGGACTGCTTTGGATTGGTCCAGGTCATTGTCTGTGAGATTCCAGAGCTATGTAGCTGTGCTGAAGTTGCACCAAAGGAGTCATTCCAAGAGGTTATTGGGCTTCATCACAGTTCTGCTGCATCATGTCATTCCCTGATCTGCTACCTCTTAATATTCTTTCTTAGAGTGTCATCCTGAACAATTCAAGGACCTATATTTGTTTTACAAATAGTTTAGAGCATGCCCCATGACTCCCAGGTGCATTGCAACTGACACTTACAATAAACTAGGGATGATGGTATGATCTCTGTGGTAACTAGGCATGCATCAGCAGGTAGACGTATTGACAACAGCTCTTTAATGGCAGGTTCTACAATGCACGGTTGACGGACCTGGTTGTCCATCCACTATGTATTGCATGATCATAAGATCTAAGTCATCATCAGACTCCTCTCCTCTTGATCATTTGCCCTTGTCTTTCCCTGACCTGGATGCACAGGACAAGGATGGATTGACCTGCCTGCGAGTCTTTACTGCTCCCTGAACGAGCAAGTGTTTGATGATGTGCTCGCCTGCCAGGAGCACAGCCATGTCATATGATCCATATTCATTGTTCTGAATGAAGCACTGCTGAACTCACATCCACAGTGAGCATATCTCCTTCAGATCAAGGGGCCTGGTATTGTGAATCCATTTGGTGGATTTACCCACCTTTGGAGAGAGGGGTTTGACAAGATGAAACCTGAGGAGGACATTTGAGACAGATATGCCCTTCAAAGCTGCATGGGAGGTGAGCATTCCATTTGGTGGAGATGGTCATCACTGGTTGGGGGGCTCACTATGCTTGTTGAAGAAGTCTTTGACTTCATTAATCCTTCATCTGGTGTTGTCACCAAGCAGGTATTCCATGAGCAGGGAGGAGTCTTCCATCATGGCAATGACAAATGTGCTAACTATTATCACAAATGGACTGGCATGGGACATGCCCTTCTTTGAACATTCCTCCCAGGACATGTTTGCCAATTTGGTTGTGAAAGACCTCATGTTTGTGTCCTGGGGGAGGTCGGTGGGAGGAAACACTCGAGGAAGCATTCCCATGAAGACAAGGAAGATGACCAATGCCAAATGCCAGCACATGCAACAGATTTGAGACCAGATCATAGATGGACTTGACCCATTCGTACGTCTCTGTGCACAGGTGTTTCTCACTGTTGTCCTTCTTTGGCAGAGACATGTGGAGGTATGACCACTTATGTGGAAGCACCTCCTTGTGGAGGACCTTGTGGTAACCAGTGAGACAATGCTGGCAGGCAGACCAGGACATTCGGATGTCATGAAGGGCGGTTTGTTTGGACACCTCCATGAATTGCATCTCTTGTGATTGACTGGTGTTGATCAGCACCTAGGATGTCATGCCGACCTTCTTTGGCTCCAGTGTGCCCAGAGGCAGCCACACTTTGTGCACAATCTTCATAGAGGGTTGACCTTGACTGCATCTGTTTCTGTATGCCTTGTTGGGCATGGTTGCAGTCCATGGCATGTGTTGTATCTTGAGGTTGGCTACTGCCTTTGAGAGGGTGGACTTGAGTATGTGCTTGTTGATGTCCATCATGGGGGATAGGTGGAACTGTTTGACAATGAGGTCTTACAGTGCCTTGAGTGTGGCAGCCATCATGCACTGGAAGGCCCCATCCTGCATGAAGGTTGGCACATGACAATTGCTCTCAGCTTTATTGAAGATGGCATTGACCAAGAATAAGATGGGCTTGCCTTGACAGGGCAGTGTGGGGAGCAATACAGGATTCACAGGCACGTCAGCGTTGTTGTGTTGTTCTTGGTCTGGACCATCTGCTTGAGTCTGTGTGGTGCCAGGATCCAATGCCCTGAGGAGGTGGACATAGTCTTCCATCTCATAGGAGAGAGGATAGTCTGTCTTCATCCATGCCTTCAGTACCATCCAGCACATTCTCAGGAAGTACCTCTCCCAGGGCAGGTTGGTTGTTTTCTAGTGCACGCAGCTCATCTGTCACTGCCTTGGAGATGAGCATCTTCATGTCCTCCATATATGTGGTCAGTGCAACCATGAACACATGGAGGAACAGCTTGTCAGTGATCCTTAATGCCAGATCGCAATCATAAATGGAATGGCTCCTGCTGCTGACAATGCTGGATTGCATGGAGTGTTCAATGGCATTGAGAATGAGGAACCTTGCCTTGGATTACTATAGAGCAATAAGGGATGGCATCAATGACTGACGGATGGATCCCCACCGGACCCAATCTGGCTGGACTGTCATGACACACTCACTTGCATATGTGCCTGCCCATAGGTAAGCTCCTGGATCCTCTTTGATGCCATCAGGGGTTGTCTGCCTTTCTTCTGCAGAGTCTGGGCCCACCACATGATGCAGATGTTAACTTTGAAGTGCTGTGCCATATCAAGAAATCACACTATATGTGGATTAAGGTAGGAAAGTTCATTGTGCAGCACACTGAGACCAAGGAAGTGTGGAACCATGACCTTCCTGGAGATGACATGCATAGATCTGGTGTGGGCATAGTTGAGGGTGTGCTCCAATATAGCCATTAGCTCAATCTCATACAGGTTCACCTTCTCACTCCCTGGCTGCAGGTCTCTGATGTTTTGTTTCCACACCATATCAATGACAGAGGTAAGCAGGTAGGTTGTCCAGTTGAGGATGTTCGGTATGACCTGTGAGCATTGTTAGACAGTCAGATAAAAAGGACAGGTCTGGAATGCAGTCAACGATAGGGCTCATCTCAGGTTTGAAAGGCTGTATACACTACTTGATGGGGTTGATGACAGAGGAGTGCAATAGGTACTGACATATCTTGGAGATGACTGTGGTATACATGGTCCTGGATTTGATGATAGTGGTGGTATGAGTGCACGGGAGGCACTGGTATAGTTGGACTGGATGGGACTCACCTTCCGTTGCAATGCTGTTCTCAAAGATGAGAGATCTCAATGATGAAGGTCTGTTTGAGCCTCAAAGCCTAAGGTTGGCCCTCACCCTGGACTGCATTTGTATAGTGTTGGTGAGGGAGTCCATTGATATAGTGCTCCTTGCACCACTGGAATCAACAGCACCCCTAGATGGTGGTGGCTATGGTGCCTGACATGATGGACACAATGAGTCCAAGCTGGACATAGTGGAAGCAGGTCTGCTCACAGCACTAGTAGGAGATGGCATCGTATATCTGGGAGTGAGTGCCATGGACTATGGATGCTCCCCAACAAATGTCATCTCCAAAGAGGTATGCATGCTTGTCATCATTGCCTTTGCCATCTCTGTTGATTGCAGGTGCGAGGATGTGATTGATGTTGTCAAGGATCTTATGGAAGGGGTGAACAATAGAATTTGCTTGCACGTTGCCATAATGTATGTATCATAAAGACAAGGGAATAGAGGTGGTAGATGGACTGACCCTCATCATCAGGAGGAAAGAGAGCTTCGACCTTCTGGAGATCAATAAGAGTGCCGGACTCTTGGAAAATGGAAGGGATTCGACAATGGACTCCAAAGCCATTGCCATCATAGACGTGCATTGCATGACCATCATTCTGGTGGCATTGATGCAGACTCTGGCAGGGTCACTGGCAGGTCAGTCATAGAGTTCATTATCCATGTTGTGTAGACTGGTGCTGTCAATCCTCCTCCATCTCTCCACTTCTTTGAACTTGGGGCCAAGAGTTCAGCAGGACATTGATGTGGCATATTTAGTGAGGGACTCACATGATGTGATGAGTGAGGGAAAAGGAGACAGTTCTGAGGTGAGTGAGATCATGGTCTCTGTTCCAGCCTGAGCGCTGTGCCTTGCCATTCCAGTCTTCCTTCCATGAGCATATGGGTTGGTTCTGACCATAGCAGACTATGTACAACAGGAGCATTGTTGGTGAGGAAACCATCTGTCTGGTAAGACCTGGGTGCTGCTGTGATCCAGTCATCCCAGAGGACGGAGACATGGTGATGCAGATCATGTGCATTCTGGATGGTGAGCAGAAGAACCCTCTGCTGTTTGTTGAGTCTGCCCCTGTGGTCAGAATAATAATATTATTATTATTATTTGATGGAAGAAATGGAAGTGGGGGGGCACTCACAGGAGACCAGTGAATTGCCTGACAGAGTCCCTTGTGAGTGGCTCTGAATAAGAATCCCTATAGACAACATTCTAAAAATGCATACAATGAAGGACATGGCCAAAGAAAAGAATGACCATGTGGGCATGTTCTGTGGATAGGTCGGTGGAGTTGGGATTGGAGGAGGAAGTTCTGGCAGTCAGGACAGACATGTCAGATGGGGCATTTGGATGGTCAAGGAGAGACCTGGGAGGAAAGGCCAACCAGATGTCTTCCTGTCTTCTGGCACCTATGTAAAGCATCCTCCCAGCAGTGGAGAAGGGGAGTTCAGTGTGTGTGTCTGGCCAAAGCTTGAACAGCCTCAAAAATGTAATGTTTGCATGCCAGGTGTGATTGATGATGACAGCAGAGGATAGGAGAATTGTGTCAAGACTGAGATGGATGCCAAGGCAGAGAATGTAGTGAATGTAATGTCTGGGTGCGGATGGCACAATACACTTGTCATGGATGCTGAGGAAGAAGTTGTCATTGATAAGGAGGTGTCTCCTTTCCTGCAAGAGGTAGATTGTGCAGACAGCCTGACAGTTGATATAGAGGTGTTAGAGGGTGGAGAGAGAAAGGAGACTGATGGGTTTGCCAAGGAAGTCATTTTCAAAGTCAAGGAGGTGGTCCTGGTGGTCTGCAGCAGTGTGGATAGAGCACATGACTGCGTCATCGACGAGGCACTAAGGATAGGCATCATCAGGATTGGCGTCCATGTGAGGGGGAACATCATCAATGTTGAAAGGTTGCGGAAGTAAATCTGATTCCTGGAGCCATAGATTGTTGACAGGGCCATTAGGCAGGTGGAAGGACTGGAGATAGGAAGGGTTTGAGGTTGAGGTTGAGGTTGAGGTTGAGGTTGAGGTTGGACTCCTCTGGGGAGTCATATATGTGGTCACTGTAGAAAGTCAGAGAGAGTGTGAGAGAGGATTGAGAAGGAACTTGGAGGACTGACGAAGGGAAAGGAGGGCTAACTCAACATTGTTGGGATTGTGGCACTGGGGTGGAGGGATAAATGCAACAAGGGCATTGTTGTTGGGAAAGGAAGGCTTGCAGAGTGTCCAAGTCCAAGTCCAAGTCCAAGGATAAGTCATGCTCCAGCTCCAAAGGCATGAGGGATCTAGAATGGAGAGAGAGAGAAAGGTTGATGAAGGAAGAGGGAAGAGAGACAGAAGAGTGAGGGTTAGAAGGAAAATAAATCAATTAAACATGGAAGGGATGTGATTAGGGTGACATTGTTGAGGGTCTGTGAAAGTTGCGACAGGGGGAGAAAGAAAAACAGACAATATAAAAGTCAGGGCTGAGAGAATGTGACTTACAAAATGGGGAGGCAGAGGAAAGGAAATCAATGAGAGGGGGTTGCAGCAGGCTGGGGGACAAGAGAGGGAGACAGGTGGAAGATGGGAGGACAAGCAGTACAGAAGGGACAGAGAGGGGGGACTTGGATGCAAGCAAGTGAAATTGAAAACATACAAATACAATATTGTATGGGGGACAAAGACAAGTGGAATATGACAAGGTATATATGGTATGGTATGAGAGGATGGGGCAAGATGTGACATAGGAGGAAAATGCATCATGATTGTAGTTATTTGATGAATACAAAGGGAAATTCTCATTAACCATGCATGACAGTGCATCTAGCATCACAGAGCCTGACAGCTGGATCGGGGATTGAGTCGTTGTCGTTGTTGTACTCTGCAGTGGATTCATTGAGGGAAGGTTAGAGAGGGCCCATTTCGACATCCGCAGATAAGGATGCCACTAGTGGGGCAGATGAGGGTGTGGTGATGGACTTGGTGGGGAGGAAGGGAGAGGTGGAGGACATGGGAGGGGTGGTGCATTCTCCTGCAGTGTTAACACAGAGGTGCTTCCTTTCCAGGAGAGCACAATTTGCTGGAGGGGAGGACAGTGTGAAAAAGAGTGGAGAGACAGATGGAGAAGAGAGGAGACTCATGAGAGATAGGGTCTGTCATCATGTCTGGCAGGGATTGCATTTCTGGTAGTTGGAAGGGGTCGCTGGGTGATCATGAGGGGTGGTGTTGGCAGGGTCCATGGGAATTGCCTTGGACTTGATGCACAGTTTGGGGCATGGATGCTGGGAGAGGGGTGGTGTGTCCTGTGTGGAGAAAGTTGCAGGATGGGAATGTTCTGAGAGTCAGTAAGGAAGGTGAGAATGAGTGATGAGGATGGTCTGGACTGACAATGATGGGTTTTGGGATTGGGATGAGTAGACTGGACGAGGTTGAAACTGTTCATGAAACAAGTCAGGTCTGAAATAGAGAGAGCACCATTATCACCTGTGTGACAGTAGGAGACAACATGGCATCATGTACCATCCAATGGCTGTGGATCTGTGAGGATAGGGACTAAATAGGAACAAGGGTTAGTGTAGGAAGTAAACAAGAACAGAGATAAGAGGTCAAGCAACTGAAGCGAAAAGGTCTTGCATTCATACAAATTGATGAGATGTGGGTGATGCATACCAAAGAGATATCTGCATCCATACAAATTGATGAGATGCGAATGGCATATAATAAATAAACACCTGCATCCATACCAATTGACAAGATGCAGGTAACATGTAACAAATAAACACCTGCATCCGTACCAATTGACAAGATGCAGGTGACACATACCAAAGAGATACCCTCATCCATACAAACTGGCAAGATGCAGGTAGATGTTGTTGACATACCTGTATTGGATTGAGAGGACTGAATGAGGAGACTGGTCTGTTGTGCGAGAGGGATGTTGAGGCTGGAAGACCATGGGTCAGGTAGGGGGTAGTCATGATGTAGAGTGGGTGGTGAAGGACCTATGTCAGTCTGCTGTCCTGCTCCACCCTCAACGTCACTAGCCAGTATGTCCATTGGATTGGCAGTGCTGGACATGTTCCTGCCAGTTTGATCTGCAGGAGTTCAGAGGTGGAGCTACTGCACTATGAGCATGCATCCAGCACCAATGCGTGACTTGTCAGCCAATGTGTTGTCTGGTGAATGTATTGGAACAAGCATGAATTGGAGATAGATGGGCAGAATTCACCCAATGCATGCTGTGTACTAGTGGGGGTGGGTTTGTACAACATCACTGAGAGCTGAGCAAGTTTGTCTTTCATTTGGGGAGCATTGAATATGAATGGAAAGGTACTCGACACAGTCAAGTTGTTGTTGTTGTCATCCATATCATCATCATCGAGGATTTGATCGCCAGATTGGTCACTCTGGAAGACATACAGAAAATGTCCTGTTCCAGAATGTTGGTTGTGTCAATGTCAACATCAATGTGTATTGCATGCTCTCGATGCTCATATGTGCTCGAGATTAATGTCTGTGAAGCAGACAGGTGGTGAGCAGGACAGAGTCAGGCATGAGCATGGACTCACCTCAAGCAGACATTTGGCATCATTGCAAACCTTGAGATAAAGAGTGTGGCTCTTGTGTGAACCATCATCATTTGTTATTACCACCCATGCAAATGAACATTGATGCAACGTCTTCATGAACTTCTTCATTCACTGGAAGACTTGCTGCCATGAGACTGTTTGTAGACTTCGTTGGTTCTCCTGGGTGATGTTGAATACATAGTCTTTTATGGAACTGACATCGAATTCAACCATGTCAGGCCAGGTGATCGTGCATTTGTTGGGGTCGTTGGATCCAGGCATTTGTTATCCCTTTCCCAGAACTTATACAAAGGACAACAGGTTCTTGATATAGTGTCACAGCCAACCAGATATGCTCCTGTCCTTGTGCAGCATATTGATGTGGTAATTGATGACAATGGCGTACTCACACATAGCAGATGCAATTGTCTCCTTGCATGTGTGTGACTCACTGCTGTCACTTGACTTTTCCCATGGGACTGTATGGAAATTCAGCAGCTGGACCATCCAAGAGAAGTCCTTTGGTATGTCTCACAGCTCTGCTTCATGGTACCAGGGTTCCACAAAATCCTTTGTGTTCGGATCAATGGTCCATCTCATCAACTCCTTGACTGACTTTTCCACAACCAGTATTTTCAGAAGCATGTCTTTGTGAAAATGCATGTCTGTGCCAGAGTGACATCATGGACATCACTGTCATCATCTGCACTAGATGCTGCTCACCTTCACTGCTGTCTGGACTCACCTTCACCATCATGGGCTTGGACAGCTTCCAAAAGTTCATCACCTTCGCCTCACCTTCTAACAACATGAATTCCTTGATGGCCTTTGCCCATGTTGGTCTCTCAGGCATCTGACACATCGCCAAGTCTTCTTCGATCTGCAACAGTGCCACAATGTTCTCCATTAGACACCACATGAACTGTGTGGTTGTCCTGTCAGTACATCTGAGTCTGTGACCCATTGACACACACTCACCAGCTTCACCTGTTGTGGGACCAAGTCCACCTCCAGGTCTGGATGGACCACAAATGTTCTAAATATGTCTGCGATCGCGGATCTGAATTGCCATCTGCTCACCCCAGTGATCTTGTGGCTGTATACTAATGGACTGTGCCACTGGAAGGATGAAACCTGATGTCCATTCATGAACATGTGCTGTTGATGGATTGTTATGTGGACCGCTCACCTCCAGAAGTGCATTCGACACCCACTTCAACTGCTTCAACAGCACCTTCCAGAATGAGATGCACATGAACAGCATGTTGTCCAGCTCTATGGGAATGTCCTGGCTCTTGAGGACGACCTTCGCTTTAGACCAACAGTCCCACCATGCCTTCTTCATGTCCTTGCTCATCTCCTACTTCTCAGTGCTATCTGGCCACTTTCTGACAACATCCCTGAACAAGTCCACCACGTTGCGGATGTACTTGCAGTAACCATTGACCTACATAATCCCATCAACTTCCACATCTCATTCCTGTCCAGGTGCTTTGCATATACATCATCCAGCATCTTCCTCAATCCATCATTCATGGCCTGCATCACTGGTGTCACCTTCATCAGCCATCGCATTTGCTTCTTCACATACTTCCCAACCTCTGTCCACTCGCCTGTCGGACGCTGTTAACTTCTTTGACAATTTGACAACACCATCTTCTCATCCCATTCAATCATTTTGAAACACATCCACAATCTCTGTTCCAGGAAAAGCATCACTGCAGTGAGAAGCTGTCATGGATACCTGGAGAGCATTGTCAGTTCATTGCATCACTCATTCACTGGGGGTGATTGCTAACTCAGACTCACCCTGCTGGTAGGAGACATCAAATCTTTCATGAGAGTTAATATCTTGAAGACATCTGAGTGTATGTAATAATTGAACGAGTTGTCGACAATTGTCTGCAGTAGTTGGAATACATAGTCTTGAGATAACAGCTGTCCAATCTTGTTCACAGGTGTGTTTGAACATGCATCCTTGTCTTGCTTGAAGTTGTGCCATCTTGTCCCTTCGATGTGCATTTCCTTGAACATTTGCATGACACCCTCCTTGACAGTTTCTACATATGTGTATGTCCATATGTTTTAAGATAGGTGCAGTCTGGACCCCTTATTCACTTTTGCTATTCTCATCCTCGTCAGTGTCCTTCGTATGATGCATGGATCACTCACTCTCATCATATATAGCAATCATTCATACTCCTCCCATGTTTACCAAGGACCTCAGGTGGCTTATGTCCACCTCAATCTTCACAATCATCTCATCTGTGACCAGCTCCTTGTCGTCCTCACTTGGATTCTTCACTCTTGCCTTCAGTTCCTTCACCTGCTGCTCTGCAGTGCTCAAACCAGACCATTTTGCCTTCACCCAGTTTGCCAACACAGTACATCAGTGCCACCCACCAGCTGCCATGAATCTTTGTCCATATTTTCTGTCTTTGGCCGCTCTCTCCTCATTCAAGTTGTTGCCAGCAAGTTCCATCTATGGCAGGTGGGATCTGTCCCACTTCACAGGGGAAAGTTCCTCGTACCGCTTCACTGTCCCATCCATAACCTGCTCTGGATCCATGATCACATTGATGATGTTGGTGAACACATACTGGCCCAGACCATTGTTGATGAACAAGTCCATCAACAGTGCCTTTCTTCTGCTGTTCAGCTCCTGCAGATTGTACTGACTGAACAACAGATTCCATTTGATAATGTCAACAGTGTACAGGTGATACACATCCAGCTTTTTGTCCACACTGCTGCCTGCACCCACCACCTCCTTTTCTTTTGTTCCTTTCGTGGTCCTTGTACCTTCACCACTCTGCAACATTGTTTTCCCTCAATCCATTGTTGTCGCAGCCTTCATCTTTGCACATTGTCCGGTCATAGTATGTTGATGGCAATGAGGATCGATGGTAGGCAATTGCATGGAAGATGTTGTGGGGGTGCACCAAATCTGCCCTTTAAGTATATATGGAGCTTCTGGTCCACTCATTTGTACCCAGCATTGGATGGACTCTGTATCATAGTGCATAGTATCCCGGATAGACTTTGTAATATGATATCGCACCCCTTTTGAACAGGATCCCTGGATATTCCATGTATGCTCCACACATCTCCCCCACCTGCATATGCACTAGATGTCATTTTGCAGCTCCTAAGGACCACATTGCACTACCACATTTCATAGATATTGTGCAATATGGCGAGTTTGTTGTCTCATTCTCGCCCAAGATATATTTAGTCCAACAAGATCTTTACATCCAACAAGCCCAAAGGAGGTACATACTCCTCACTACCTCTCCTCTGTCCCCTCACTTCACCACTTCCCTCCACATTCAATGTTGACAGTCCTGCTACTATCTGCACATCAGAATCATATTCCACCAGCCTCCCCCATTGCATCCACACTCTAGGTCATGGTTGTGGTCTTGATCCTGCCTGCATTCATCCTCCTCCTCATCATCCTGGTGACTTCAGTATCATTTATCACACCTCTCTGTCTATCCCACTGAAGAGTCAAAGACACCATAGGATATCCTCGCTCTCTTAGTTCAACCAGTACTGCTTGAACCACGCCATCATGTCCATGCTAGCTTCACATCCATACTCTTGCTCTCATACAATGCCACCATCCACTCCCCATCACACTTCCATAGTGCTCCACTTGGTCTCTTTGTCCATGTTCTCCATCCCTTCCTTCAGCTTCACGATCTCTGTGCACAACTTCCACCCCTTCTTGCACATCACCGATACCAGCCACTCTATTACCCTGTCTGTCTTGAATAGCATGTTCTCCTGTATCCATGATGCCCTTCTGATAAGTGCATATGTATGTGTCTTCACAGCACACCATGCATTTGTACAGTATGTCCTTCACACAGCCATCCCAACAGTATTCACCTCTTCAACATGCTTGCTCCATGCCTGTGCAATGCAGCTCCTGCAGAACATATGGCTGCATTCACCATTCATCCACATTACGTTCATGCTGCAGCACAATCCTGAAACCACCCTTGTTAGTAATTCATGTCTAAATTCATAGTCATCACCCATTACTCACATCATCCCTTGGCAGCTAAACACAGTCTGTTATGCATCCCAGTCAGTATCATCCACCATCCCCCAGACATACTAGATCACTCACATCACACAGAATTCACACTCCCTCATCATCTCATTGATCTCTTGTAGTCCTCCTTGCACAATTGCAAGCTGTTTTATCTTTTGTTCGTTATCTGTCTCTTCATCCCTCCCCTCTGTTCCCTTTCCCTTTCCCTTTTCCTATCCCTTCATCTCCTTGTACATCCTCACCTCCTCCCCCAACTTCACCATCTTCGCCATTAGTTGCTCCATCTTCTCATCCTTGTACTCTCCCTCAACCTCTAACTCCCTCATTTTCTCTCATGCATCCTCCACAGCCTTCATTCCCTCCTCTCTCTCCACTTCCCATTCCTTCTTCTTCCTCTCCATCCTCTGTCTCTAATGCACTTATCTTTGCCCTCATCTTCTCCATCTCCTCGTTCTTCCTTCCATCCACCATCCATCCCATCTCAAGATCCTTTCTGCCATCCCTCACCCTCACCTCTGCCCTTCTTTCTGTTGTTCCATCCACATCCACATCCATTCCATCTCACCTTCTCGTTCCCTCCTCATTCCCTCCCACTGTCTGTGGTTAGTCCAAGTCTCTACTTCTAATTTAATCTGAAAGTTTATCGTTATCACTCACTTGAAACCACTCTGAACATCTCTTGCATCTGCATCCCTTGATGTTTCATGTATTCCATTCCCCTCATACTTAGTCCATTGCCTGCCTCTGTCATTCTGTTTACTATAGTCCTCGTGGAAACAATAATGGTCATCGTCCTCACCTTTCAATCTCAGTCCCAATCATCCTTCTATCCTTCAAGTCCTCATGTCATTTTACATATGTTATTTTATTTATCCTATTTGTTTCGCTCTTATTTTATCATCATCCAGATCTGCACAGACCATCCTCACTATGATGGACTTGCTATTATGGTAGTTGACATCAATAGTCTCATCTGGATGACATGCTCTCTACATTTCAATACTCTCCTCGCTGTCTATATGGGTCCTATCATGGTGGACAAAACTCCCATATATAGGAACAATCACATATATGTGGTCATTCTTGTTCCTTAATCTCAGGAAGATGCTGATGCCATTGAAGGTCATACAGAGGGGTTGACCATGTCCTTCCCTCTCTGTGGTATACTGGACATCACCTTTGGTACATTGAGCAATGCCTTTGGCTCCATGTGGATCTCATCTGCTTTCCTTGAATGATCTATTAGAATGAGATGATACACAAATGGCCCAGTCGTATTTCAAAGGAGATCTTGAACTTTTGTTGGGAACCTATTTTTGCTTTCTGCCATATGCAAGCATGTTGATGCTAGAAGCACTCTATATGTATCCCTTACTCTTGATGAGATGCATTTAAAGGCATGCAAAGGTACAAGTAAGAAGGCAGGTCATTTAAAGGCAGTTCCCTTTATCATGGAGCTGTTGAGGAATATTCAATCTATCATGGAGAAAAACATTCAATCCAACCAGTATGCAAATTATGGATTATTCTTTTTTGTTCTTGAATGCAAGGAAGTTAAACTATGGGCAAAGACATCTATATATGACATGCAGTCACCAGTTGACATTTTCCTCAGTGGCATTCCTTGCCTAGATTGGCCTTACATGGTGGACCAGAAGAATGGAGAACTCTTGGTCAACCTTGGTATTAGAATTCATTCAACCTGCAGTCAAAATATGGTGAATCTCTGGAGATTGGATGTACTAGAAGCCTTCTTCAAAGTATGCAGGCAGATTTCTGAGAGGAAATGTACATCATACATGCACCCTCAGCCAATATGGTCCCATTCAGGCAGAGATGTCACAGGAAAGAGCACAACAAACTCATATAGTTTTTTGGAGTGTCTATAATCTTAGGTACAAGGTGGCTCGGCCTAATGATAACCTGCTAACATTTGTCATGAACAAGGATGCCTATGCATTGAACAATGTCTTTATGGAGGAGTGTACTCAGGTGATTTCCATGTATTCTGGAGTGGCCAAGAAGAAGTTTTATAAAGTTAGGGATGAGTATAGATTGAGTGGAACAGCAACAGGCTATATCATGGAAGACTTGTGTGATAGGATGAGGCATTTTCAGCTCAAACAATTCCTTGATTCTGATCCCATTCTATGGTTGCCTTTAGAGATCTGGTTTGAATTTGTGGCCAGACAAGTTAGGGCAAAGTCTTCAGCTGACTCAAATAACTATCAAGCATCTCAACCCTTCCAACTTGGGAATCATTACTGACATCATCTGTCATCAGATTCACTGTACCTCAAACACACCCATCATTCTAGATAATCATGTCCAGGAATAAATGACACTTCTCTAGTTCTCCAGGATATGTGAATGATTCAGCATATTCTTCTTGTTTGACCTGGACCTTCAAAAAACACTTCTGCTTCCTTTGGTCCAAGAACAAGATGACATGGTCATATTGAAGCTTATTATGCAAGCAAAGCTGAAGAAGAAGGGTGATTGACCCATATGGCCAAGACTGGACACCGATGGTGAATCTCAACAGTTTTCAATTGGAAGCATGCCAACTTGGACCCTGTGGTGGGCAAACTATTTGTTCAATTTACATGCCAGCTCTGGATTCAGATAGACAAAGCTTGGCTAATAAACCCAGAACATCACCTAAAGCCAACAACCCTGCAAGATGCCATTCAAACCTGGTTTTTGAGCAGTACCTTCAAGAATCTTTGAGCATGTGCATTTAAGGCATGCAATGCAGACAGACTAGGGACTTCTAGACAGGAGCTGGTCACTGTCAGCCTAGCTTTGCAAAGAGAATGAATATTTTCTTTTCAAATTCCAAAAAAGACTCCAAGCCCATAACAAATCTCCTTGAAGTATCTTTTGGACAAAGCCAGGATATATGTGGAAGTATCATCAATTTCTCAGGAGCTGTATGCCATCAGAGGCATTTGATCTGACCAATCAACTGGGAAAGATATTTTCCTTAGTTCAGACACTGCCAGAATCAGCCAAAGGAAGTTTGACTACCAGTGCACAAACTTGCACTCATCTACACAATCATATTCAGCAAATGTCTGCCAAATATCTGCAATAACACAAAACCTCTGGATGTCTCTCCAACCCAAGACTCCTTTGCTTTGGTTCGACAATGTTCCTGGGTGGCTCATAGGGATTTGAATCACAAGGGCAATAAACTTCATGTACCATTCATAGTGATGATGACAACATTCATCATTGCCATTTATGAAGCTAATAGCCCACTTCAAGTTCATATGACTTCCCACAATAACTCTATGGGAGAGCCATGGACTAAGAAACACAGTGCATTCCTTTATATTCATTTCCCATGTCTTCTGATATTGTGACCTCAGATATAAAGGAAATTATTCCTTTCAATCTTGTGCATATGGGTCTTGATACTTCAAGAGGTGCAGGTATTTTCTGATCTGCCAAATTCAACACCTTTTGGTTCCTCCTATCTTAATCTCTCATTGTCAGCAAGTATAACCACATGTTGAATACATTGGAGGATGAACTCTATGGACTGTTCCAACTGGTGTGTCAAGTGACTTCTTTGGAGATTTCAAAGATGCTGGCAGCAAGAGGAGAGATGGTAGAGTGACCAGTTCAGAAGCAGACATTAGATGATAATCATACAATAGCATCATTGTCTAAATGCCAATGCACTTAACATTATATTACACTCGTGATATATACATTGATTTCCTTTTAGGTTTCTGTGCACACATTTCCACTACATTTGGATATGTGTGTTTAAATTTCTTGTGGTGTTTGTCATGCTGATCTATTGTACAAATATCTTGTGTGTTACACTTTATAATTGTCTTCATTTTCTGCATTTTCTCCTATTTCAGAAATGCCGATTGTTGTGAGAAAGATCATATACATATATAGTGGTCTCTTGTGTGTAGTGATGATTTATGATGTCAAACAGTTTGATGTCCAGTTGTCTTCATGATACACATTGTCTGACAATTATGGATTTGCGTGATTATATACAAATTAGCCTTGTTTTACTCACCCCTAACCTTGACTGGATTAGATTAGGTCACCTTACATTTCATGCTGTACATATATCCACCCCTTCCATGATTTCCTGGTTGTGGAGAGCCACCTTCATCCCCATTTTGTTATCCTTGAAATGGGGTGCAAGCTCAAAAATCTTACTTGGTCAAATGAACCCCCACAGGGTTTCTGTTGTGATCAGGAGTTTGACCTCCCAGAGCCCTCAGATCCTTCAGAGGATGATGATGACAATCAGACTATCCACTGGACATACAAGAATACCTAAAAGTGCCCCAGCAATGGTGGCTCACCCACAGGACATGTCAGGCATGTGAAGGTTAGAAAAGGTGACCCTGGACCTGGTGGAAAGTAGCAGCATGATGTGGAGATGGATGCTGCTGTCAACAATGAGATGGAAAGCAGAAGATATGGAAATACTGCAAACATTGTCACATCCAGCTGACTGCCATACAGCTTGGGAAAAACCTCAGTCTGTTTATCTGATGAGACCCTTTGAGACCATTGTGAGAGGGTGAAAAAAGCATTGATGTCCCAACACATCTCCAAATGGGTTAGTGATTGTCTAGTTGACAATGCCAAAAGGGGTGAAGTTGACAGAGCATCTTGGATGGGAGGTGCAGAGGAAATGGTGGAACTAGCCCTGCTCTGTGGAGGCAAGGATGGGACCCATGGTTGGCAGATGCCCTGCAGTTAGGTCGTGGTATACACATCACTTGCTGTACTGTTCATATAATAAGTGGACTGACTGCATGGAAGAAATGGACTGCGGGAACATTGTTCACACAGCATTGACAACATTTCTTTTTCTAATCTAGAGATCCCTGTTGGAGAACAGGGGAATGAAACAATCATGTGAAGTAGTACGAAGCGATGAGGATGCATTCGGAAGCAAACACAGCCTAATAGAAAAGTTAAAAGCATATTGAAGTCCACATAGAGCTAGAGACAAGAGCGAAGGGGACAAGTATGAACATGAAGAAGTAATACCAGACACTGTATGCTTAGGGGCATTATAATGATTTTATAAAGACGGCAGCACATGCAATTGGAATCGACTTCCTTGTATGTCATGGTAAGGACATTGTTCTATAAACAACTATATCCTTGACTTCAGGTGGGCTCAGCCTGTGTGGCTGGTGAGGATACTAGTCCAGGGAATGGGGGAGGAATACATACAGGGGCAACAATCCAGAGCTTGATATGCTGCGATCAAAATATGAAGGTAGAGTAGAGAAGACCATGGTGCACACACAGCTGAACCCAACCAAATGGCATAGTCAGTCTTTGAGCGTAGGGCAAGAATGGGAATAAGGGTATGTGTATGGAGGAAAGAGAACACATGGTCACAAGTTTCTGTGTCCTTCTAGATCAAAAACGCAACAATAAAGAGACTTGGGCCATGACCAGTATATTCATGAGTGGCCTGACATATGTAAAGCTCATCACATATAGCCCATATAGCCCACACTGACTTCTGTGACTGATAAAGATGGATGGTTGAGGAAACATGTCCTTGAAAGTTGTCGTAGGGGGTGCTTGTATGCACAAGACACCAAGGACACCTCTTGGCATTTCCTTGATGATAATCCTTCCATTCTCATCTCCCACCATTGGAAAGCATCTCAATGACTGTGATAGGATAGAGTTGATGAAGAAAGGAGCACACTTGACAGAATGAGTGAATATGGGACAACCATTTCCCAATGTTCGAAGCAACCTGAGCAGTGTTGAGTGAGAAGTGTGGCAAGGAGTTGAAGGGTAAAACAATGAACATGTTGAGTGGGAATATAGAGTCAATTGCACCAATGTCCAAGTGGTTGACAGGTGATCCAGGGGTTGGGGTTGGCAATAATGAAGCACCTTTAGATGGCAATAAACATCCCAACAAGGTTGAAACAGGAGAGATGTGTCAGAAAGCCATGCAAGGCATGGCAGACATGCTATAGAATACAGTGAGTGGGCATCTCAAGTATTACAAATATAACCAATGCCTAGCATATGTAGAGAAAAGGGTTGAGACAGAGTGAGTGGTTGGGTTAAATATTTGCACATCATTGTTATGTGAATGGCAAGCCACAGTATAGCATGGGAGGCCATGAGTGTCAAGCAGGCAAGACAACCATAATGAAGATAGCATGCAAAGCTAAAAAGGAACCAATAGGATCTACAGCCCCATTACAGGATGCTCAATCAAATAGGCAGGTCAATCCAGCCAGTCACTCATAGTGGTCAGCCATTCCAGCCCATCCATCTAGTTGGTTATTATGATCAGCCATGGCAGCTGGTCATTCTGGTCAGTCATTGAAATACATTATTCCGGTCAGTTATAGTGGTCAGTCATAGTCAATCACTCTAGTCAGTCATAATTGGTCACTTCAGTCAGTCATAATCAGCCACTCCAGCTGGCCATAGTCAGTGAGTCAACCACTCCTGTCAGTCATACTCAGCACAGCGGTCAGTAATTGAGATGGGTCATTCCAGTCAGTTACCATCAATCATTGTCAAGAATGGCGATATCAAGATCAGTCATAGAGGTCAGTCACTAGGACAGCCTGTAACATAAACCCAACCATTTGCACAACAACCTTGCTAGACCCCCGGTTAGTGCATAAACCTAAGTTCATAGAGTTAGTAAACCCAGGGGCAAAACCCTCTAGCAGCAGTCCTAAACAAGGAGAGAAGATGTTTGGGCTATTGTTTCCACTGAGACCAGCATAATGGTGTAGCAAAGCTGCAGTAAAATGATATCAAGATGGCAGGGAAGAGAAAGTGTTTTTAGACTGTTCACATGCTGTCTGCATATTTATTGGCTCATGCTTACTTGTATTATTTCGACACCCAGGCCTCCCACTTGATCCAATCCAATTACATTTCTGAGCAATCCAAGGCTTTGCTTTGGACACAGTATATATATAAGCCAGGAGTATGGACAACAATCACATAAAAGAAAAAGGTAGAGTGTGTAAGCCAAAGGTGATTACAGGGGGGTAATAAAAGTATCATTAGTAGCCTCTATGTAGCTCAAGAACTTCCTTGTATGCTTCACATGAAGACAAGGATGAGACTTCCAATCAGCCTTAGTTTTCAAAAAATGAAAAGCTGTTGAATTGACTGCATTGGCCACTTGATGCAGCTAATAAAATGGAAAGCTTTAGCACTTGATAACAATGCAAAATGAGATAAACTGACAGCTATCCACAAACCAGAATCCACATAAAAGAGTAATCTCATCTTCCAATATAAAGTCTTCAACAAATATCCAGTCACTGCCCTCTGCCTTCCAATGCAACCCATACTGAAGTATGTTGGGAGCTGGGCCATCTGCAACCTTGTGCAGACTGATATACAGTGAGCATATGTGCCCCAAATATGCTGCCTTGCAAAACAGAAGCTCTGAGGCATGGCTGCATAACCAAAACTTTGACAATCAATTGGTATGAGTGGAAGTCAAAGTGCGAGGTGATAAAGCCTGCAAAGGTCCCCATGCTTCCCAGATATACTGTATGACTCCAATGGATGACTGAATTAATAGAACCCAAGGTCTAATATATCGACTAGAGGTGGGTGTGATGGCATATCCTTGCAATGCATCGCCAGATGCAGGAGAGTGGAACAGCATGTGACAGAATATAAAATGCTTGGGGTTGGTATCCAAAAGTTCACTGTTCTTCAAGTCCCAGTAGATGTCAGGAATCTCCTCATCATTGCTGATGAGTGTGACAAGATATCTAACAGCATCTTGAAATCATGAGGTGGAGGTAGCATTTCTCTCCATCAAGACTGTAGCCACCTGTTCCAATGAAATAGTATCTGATGGAAGGGTTAAATCCCTGGAGCAAAGGTCAAAAGCTATTAAATCAATGACAAACCCAAGTGATAATACGTAAGGTTGTCAAGGTTGGGAGTTATGATGTCCTCATCTTCAATACTGCAGATATGGCGAAACAGCAGCCCATGCTCATTATGGGGTGCTGGGAGGGGCTTGGATGGAAGATATGTGGGGGCGCTTGGGGAAACAGAGGGTTTTTTTGGGGGGGCGGGTATGTCACAGCCTGGGGGGGTGGAGGATTATAAGGAAAAGATGGGAGCATTATCTTCATATCCTTCATTGTCAAAGAATTCGTCCTCAATAGGGTCCTCATTAACAGGAAAGGGATCAAACTCAATACAAATGTCCCATTCATTGAAAACATTGCTATACTTGCACTGGTTGGGATTTCTCTTGTGCTCTAGGGCAGTCACATCCCAGATTTCTTTTACTTGAGACCGTTCAATGACTATCCAGTGGCAGACACCTCCCAAGCTCTGCCAGTAGAAAACTTTCAATTTTTTGAACAATCTCTTGTTCAAGGTTGCCACATAGTTGGCCCTACTTGCCCATCTCTGAAGGTCCTTGGAAGATGCTCTCTCTTTCTTTATCTTCTCCTGTTCAGCATGGCACTTGAGGAAATCTTGTGGTGTTTCAGATGGACATTGAGGGTTGGAAACATGTTAAGGATCAGGGACCAGAATGTTTTGAAAGACTTCAACCAAGTTTTCCTCAATCCTTCTATCAACCATAAGAAGCTGCCAATTGGTCTCAGTTCATGTTGAGGAGGCACCTAGATGAGAAGCCAGCAAATCTGAGCTGCAGTGGTGCAACTCTGATGGGATTCATAGTGCATGGGAGCTCAGAAGCTCCATACACCAGCAGAGTAGAGTAACCATACATGTTTTGTTATATAAAGAGAGATTGATGGGAGAAAGTGGCAAAGTTAACTATGATACATTAGCAAATGGTAGGTCATGAATGGACCAACTATGAAATAGAACTGCTTGGAGCAGAGTTGGATGGCGATGAATATAGCGCTCAAAGGTGTTTGATCTAGGGCCAGAAACCCTCACACAATCCATGACACACAGACTGGACAAAGGACTGGTTGGGATGACTGGAGAGAAGGGATTCAAAGCGGTCAACATTAATAGGGGTAGTGATAGTGAACAGATGAGGATGGCTGTGGATAGTGTCCAACGCCTTGAGATTGTCAAATTCAGAAGCAGGAGGAGAGGGCAATGGCTCAGCAAGCTCTGTCCAGCGCACGGTCCTGCTTCTGACTACTGCAGCCGGATCCCATACAAAATGTCTTCTAAACTTTTGTCCCCTACTGAGCTGCTGATTCAGGCTTTGACTTTAGATGGTCTGGTTGTCTGTGAGTTCCCCTGCACCCACTGCGACTGCAGACATGTAAGTATGGGCATTCAGATGCTGGTTGATGACAGGTGCCTCTATTCTAGTTGTGGCAGGGCTCTCTGCCTCAAGGAAGGGTAGATCTCTGGTAATGCTTGGAGGCACCTTGCTCTCCTTCTCTGGTACTCAGATCCATGCCAAATGAGGAGAGATAAATGGCCCTGAGGTCGCTGAACTTAGCAAACTCAGAGAGATAAAGGTGTTTTTGATTGGCTGCTCACAGTCTGATGGCTTTATCCAAGTCAATGACTCGAGAGTGGAATGATGGGGTGATGGAAGCAAAGAGTCCTGACATATACACTTGGTAGGCTGCATATTCAGAGTGTTGTCCTGGCAGGGCAAAAGAGATCACTTGGACAGTCTTTCCAAATGCAATGATTTAATCTCCATAGCTGGTAATCACTTTAGATTGCTTTGGAACTCGAATGGAGTGCTGGAAGAGGTCACCAAGGTCTTGTGACTGCTTGGTCTTGACATTAGAGGAGTAGTGAGCTTCAAGGACTTTGGCAAGGTCAACCACATATCCCTTGACAATGTTGAGCCACTAATCTGGGGGGAAGTCTGGACATCCTAGTGCAAGAAGGATCTTTCTGGTGACAAAGGTGGGATCTGCTGTCCAGTCATCAAGGAGGTCGAGGCACTGCTGCATCTTTGGTTCAAGCCTGGCTCGAAGGACTGCTGAGGTCCCTTTTCATGGAAAGAGATCCTCATTGACAGCTGTTCTGTGCCGCTTCTTCAACCCCTCTTATGTGTCCTCTGACTGTGAGTCAATTGAATGCTCTCAGGGAAGTAATATGATACAAAGTGACTGATATTGATGCAAAATACAGGACCTGGTGGAACAGAGAGAGAAATCTATGAGTGAATTGTACATATAGAGGGCTCAAACTGTGCACCTGGTGGGGCAGAAAGAGAACTGGCTGAAAAGGGGTTGAAGTGCAGCTTCTGTGGCCCACCAGGCAAAGTTTGAAATGGGTGGCTGATGAGGCAAGATGCTTCCTAGTGGCTAACTAGACCAATTAGTCTCATGTAAACAAGCTTTAAACCCAATTATTATTCAGAACATTCTACAATGTTAGTGAGAAACAATGACAATGGAAGTTATGATATATGCTACCTTAGGGTTTGTTGCTGAAAGATTGGTTTGTTGCCGAGTTGGACAGTGGAACAGTTTTTTTTTCTGGACCTAGTAGCTTGAAAAAGTAGGGAGGTGGTGGGTTCAAAAGGCAGATGAGCTGACAGCGACATATTATGATGCAGTAGGTTTCAGAAGACAGTGCAGAGTTAGGTTAAAGCAGCTGGGAGTGGGCTGTTATGATGCAGTGGGCAACCAGAAATCATTGCAGGTACATAGTTAGCTGACAGCAATGTGTTACAAAGCTATGAGCACACAGAAATGGGGCAAAGATGATGAGCTGACAGCGACATGTTACAAAGCTATAAGCATATGGAGGGGAATGCACAAGGGGGATATGGCAACAACACTCAAGGAAGCCAGCAAGCAAGAAATGTATGAACAGCTGAGTGCAAATGGTGGCTGGGATGAGGAATCAAGTCAGTGGTGGCTGCAGCAGAGATGGTGATCACATTGTGTAACAATCTATGCACATGATCAAAATGTCTCAGACATACATATGACATCAACTTACTGCATGAGTGTAGTGTATACCCTTATCTAATGAGCATAGTCAGCGAAATAAATTGATTTGTTCATTCATAACAGTCAGTCACATTTTAGTAACAGGTACATGTCGCTTGTAAATGTCAGCCATGTAAGTGATGTATTCAAATGGTTAGTCATGCAAGTAGAGGTTAGTACTCATAGAGCTGAAATTTAATGATAACAAGGCATGAATCTGTTGGGTGGCAAAACAAGGTGAATACACATAATGCAGAATGGGGAAAATGATATATAGGCTAAAAGCATGGGCAGTGCTTCAACACTTCCATTTACAACAACCTCTTTTCCCTGTAAAGAACAACATCCCTGATGCTAGGCAGTGGAAGCCTATAATAGGGAGCTTTGGTGGGTGTGCGCAACTGGGCTTAGGAGACTTACTGAGGTAGCTGTTGTGCATGCCATAAGGTTTGATATGTAACTGCTAGAACATGGATGTTGTTGAGGGTTGGTAAGGAGGGGTAAATGCTGCACCCCAACCAAAAAGCATAGTATATTCGAGTAGGAAGGTCTGGAACCTCCAAAGCTCTCTTGCTGTGGATAAAGAAAAGATCTGGTCTCGAGTTGGTCTGTCCTCCCAAACCATGAATGCCAGCTTGAAAAGACTATCCCCAAAGACACAGTGCTCATGGGGGTTCCTTATGTTCCATTGCTCTCCATAGATTGTGCATACAGACCACCAGCCACCACCAGAGTGGCTGGCATGAAAAGAGCAGCAGACCTCACATGAAAAGCCTCCATAGGGAGTAGAGGGGTGAATGCAATGCCAAGGACATCACACACTATCATTAGCATGATAGTCAACTTTGTCCCACTATCCACCTCACAGGTGTGTTAAAATGATCTAAATGGGTCAGCGTGCCCTCAAAAAATAGCAGGCCTTACAAACAGATTGCAGTCGGTGAAGATAGTTGTTAACCACAAACACCAGCGAATTAATGCCCAAGAAAATGGATAGGAGGTCATCAGGAAGGGCAGTGAAGGTATAGAAAGTATGATTCAAAGGGTGAGGATGAATGTCCTTGACTCCATTCATGGAATGGGATGGCTGGGAAGAGGGAGGAGAGGATAGCTGGGTTACGAAAGTCTGTAGGAATATTCTAACTACAGAAGATTGTGGTTAGGGAGGATTGAGGATTATGTGATATTGTAGGGGATCTGGGTAAGTCCTTATATGGAGCTTGCTACCTACCTAGTGTTGTGATCACAAAGTGAGTCGCAAACTTAAAAAGAAGGAAGGCTTCACTTATCAGCCCAGTGCCCTGACTTTTGTTTGGATATGCAGAATGTAAATTGATAGGATTCACACCTGTCTTCTGTGCATTGCTGATGAAACTAAAATGGTCATACAGACCAAAGTGCATGTAGTATGCCTTAGAGAGCAATCTAATATCCCTTAAGGCCACATGCTGGTGTGCTTGAGAAAGGAAGCTAAACTTACCATGTTCACAGACAAAAATGCTCTTACTCCTTGACCATGTAGGAAAAAGGGATCAAAGAACATTGGTGACATAGCAAAGTTGGGTTGGGGAGCCGACTCTGTCATAGAATGACATTGTTGATTACAGAATATTGGACATCAGCTAGAAACCATGAAACTTACCTCTGAGAGTGGTGTCACAAAGAGATGATGATTGAGGAAAGGGTACCAACCAAGCTGTGAAAATGACTAGGTGGGCATCAGTGATTGCACAGTGCGAGAGCAAATTATTTGGGTTTATTCTGTAGTATACAAAGTTATGTGACCGCATTTCAGGCTGTCATGTGACATGAGCAGTCAGGCCTATGTCAGTCACACATTAGGTATTCTGAACAGCCCTTTGGTTGACAATACACCTGCATAATATCAACCTTATCATATTTAAATTATTTTGGTGCATGAAAGGCCCCTGTAAATCCTCTCCCCCAGTAACTTTTTACCTGCTACTCATTGAGAAAGTGGCTTGTGGACAGCCGGAAACCAGCCAGCATAATGGAATAATATGATAGCATTTTGAAAATGTAGAAATAAATTATGAGCATGAAAGGGAAATTAGAGAAGCACATAATCAAAAAGGGATGTGCAGCATGTAACAATGACCCATGGTATTGGTGGAGAGCTGGATTGGTCGGATGACCAGCATTTGATGGACAAACCAGCCCAGTCCAGGAATTAATGAGCCAAGCATTTGTTATGCAGTAATCATTTGTAACAATAGCTACACATTCTAATCTAATGCTAGATTTGACCAGCTAACCGCAGACTCATGGGATAAATCCGGTTGACAGGGATAAAGTCAGCTTTTTGAGTGGTGACTGATACTATAGTACTGAAAATGATGCTGACTGGATTGCAAGGGTGATTTTAATCTGCACATCTCAAACATGGTTATTCAATCTGTCTTCATATATTCCATTGCAAGAGTCCTATTTAGTATATATAGAAAGGGGAGGATGTATCCAAGCAATATATGATAAATAAACCCTACAGATGTATTGCATATGGAGCAAGCAAATTTCTGACAACACCAAGTTGAGCATCCCCTCTACCATCTTGATTTTAGCCTGGGCATGCTTCATCTCTGCAGAAGTTATGAGAGTGAGTGACTCCAGCTCTCCCAATGTTTTGAGGAGTTCCTTTGGAATACTCAGGATAGGGTTGGGGCTTGTGGGCAGGGGTGTCATGCAAACCAATGGCTTGGATGGCTTGGGTGGCATGGTTGTGTTTTTTTGGACGACAACAGACAGCTTGGGCTGTGCCTTTTGTTTTCCCTTGGTTATTACTGGTGGGATATCAACAAACTCTATGTCATTGTCATTGTGTGCATGTTCTGGTGAGGGAAACACCCATCTCTTCTGCATGGCTCAAGGCCTGTGTGACTTCGATGCTATGCAAAAGTTAATAATGTAAGTATGGACAATGAATGGGAATATGATAAGGTTCAATTGGGCTATTGCTGCTGAAACAATGTTTGAGGCATTGATGATGCTAGAAGAACATTGGTGCTATTGTGTGGTTGCATTTACAAGAGGTTGTCATGTTGTTGGTTAGAATTGCATGTACTATAGCTTGGAATGAGTGGTCCTTGTACCATCAATGAGGGCCTTTCAATGTTTATGGGTGAGGTGGCCTTCAAATAATGAGGTGACATGATATCCATCTCAGACATCGGTCTTGCACTTACTACCTATTTTTGGCAAGCTATTCCTTGAGGAAGAGAGCCATGGCCAGCACTCTGTACATGCCTGGTCAGGTCCCATGTTTGGAGATCTCAGTCTGTAACAGCATCTTCTTCCCCTGCCATATTCCCCTGGTAATGGTGATGGTGATTTCATGACCCTAATCATACATGTCAAAGGATGTCTGATATGTACATGTGGTCAGTGATGCATGATCTATTGTAACTTGCAAGATGAATGCAGATACAGTGGGTCTTGTTGAAGGTGGCTGGAGAACTGACTGATTATGTAATATTATCTTGGGCTTCTGAACTCACTTTTTTCTCTGGACCAATCCAAGTGGTCTTGAGATTCTTCATGTGCTTTTGTAATGCATCAATGGTGGTAAAGCCTTGGTTCTTGGGACATTTGTCATGTGAACAGTAGTACAAAAAAGTACCATTTTCATGACATGATGGGGGAACATCCTGGCTGTTGTGAGTGACAGAGGTAACTGTCTTGAGACATTTTTTCTAGTAATTGTCATGCAAGCTTCTGTTATCAAATTCAAGTCCACACTCATTGTAGGTATGAGGCATAATGATGATAAGGAGATGGTAATGGTCAAGAGTCAAGATGGGATGAAGACTATTTCCCACAGCTGATGTTTGTAAATGTTGTTGGTTATTTTCTTGTTAGGAAATGATTGTTTTATTGTGTTTTGATATGGCATATGAATATGATAATGCCATTCCAAGTGATTGTAACTCAACTTGTAGTATGAATAAACTAGGATTTGCTCTGACATGATTTTATGCTAAATCTTGATTGTGAAAATAATATATTTTATCCAAATAAATGCAAGACACATTTTTTGACTGTATAATGCTTGAATGCAAAAACATGTTGATGGTACATATAGCAGATTAAATGGGCATATGTAATGAACAATGCATTGTATGACTAACTATTACTATCCTGACTATTACATCTGCTATATAATTTAGACAGGCTAGGATTGTCTCTGATGTGATATTGCGCTAAATGGCACCTGATCGAAAAACACTTCTATTTATATAAGGGAGACACTTCCATCCATATAAGGAGATGCTTCCATGGCTGTGAGACACTTTGATTCAAATATGAAAGATTAAAAGTTTCTTTCTGGAACAATTTGGGAAATCAAACTTGTCAAAAGTGGTAGTTAATGAAATTACAATTGTTCTCCTGATCTTGGACCAGAAGTGATATTCTTTGATTCCTGGTTCATATCCCACAAAGATCATGTCTTCAGATTTCGGTGCAAGCTTGTTATGTTACTTGTCTTTGGGTATGACAACATATGCCTGACATCCAATAGTTCTGAAGTATAAAATACTAGGTTTCATACCATTCCAGAGTTGTATTGGAGTAAACCAATTGTGACAATATATTGGTTGTCTGTTATAAATGTGTAGAGATGTTTCCACTGCATCCTGCTAAAAGAATGGCGGTAAACATGCATATTGTCACATTGCTTTGGATTTCTCCAGAAGCATACAATTACAATGTTCAGCTTTACCATTTTATTGTGGTGTGTGTGGGACTGCCATCTGATGTTCAACACTGTATTTGGAGAGGAAGTTCCATAGGTCAGAACTGAGATATTCCCCTCCATAGTCCAAATGCAGTTTCAATAGTTTATTCCCAACAGCTTTTTTGGCCTAGTACATTTCAGGCAACATATAGAGCCATAGCTTGAAAAGTCATCTAAAAAGGTCATCATCCAAATATGTTTAGTGTGGGATTGTACCAGGAACTCACATAGATCACTGTGAACCAATCCTAATGGTTTACCCTCTTTGGAATCGAACGATGGAAAAGGCTGTTCAGTTGCCTTACCAAGAGAACATCCCTGACAGGGTTGGAGATTAATAGGGATATCAAGTTTTAGTAATCCTGAAACATAATTGTGGGCATGTCATAAAGTATTTCAAAAGCAATGTCCCATATGCCCATGCCATAGTAGAATAAATGATCTTTTTGGATACTGGCTGCCTTCTTATCTGGTTGCATTGGTAATGACATAAACTAGTGTAAAGAATCTGTGGAATTCAGATATGCAGCAATAATTACCTGATTGCCAGTTTTGTCCCAGATTTGTGTTTTATCTCCGATGGTGCAGGTAAAACCTTGTTTGGTAAGTGCTGTTACTGAAAGAAGTCTGTGTGATATATGGGGGGCATAATATATGCCAGTAAGTACAAGTGTCTTGTTACTTTCCTCATTCTTATGTTTGAGTAAGACCATTCCTGGTCCTTAAATCAGCATTAGTTCTCCACATTAGCTGTTTTACAATGTTGTTTGTGATCTTCTTTTGAAACACAATCATCAAGGAAAGATGATAGGTGGTTGATACATCTGAAATACATCATCCATTTATCCTTGGAACTTGCTGAATCAGTCATGGCATAGCAGAAACTATATCCATTGTCACCATCCAAGTAGGTTTCATCTACATAGCCAGTATCCTCATCAAATGGCATTTGGTCATTCCAGTTTTCCAAGTGGATTCCAAAGCCATGTTTCCATGTTCCATCAGCATTTCTATCATAATTTCCATAAAAATGTTTGCCTTTTTTGTCTACCTTCTTTTTATGTCCTTTAGCAGATAGACCACACTTAGAAGGACATTCTGCAAAAGGAAGTGGAAGCAACTGGAACCATAGTGGTATCTTCATTGTTATCTCCCCAATCAAGGTGTTCTTCCTCATCCTCCAGTCTAGCCAAGAAGTGAGTATGAAATAATGGATAGTTTTCCATCATACAGTAATAGTTACATCTGATTGGTTTTCTGTGATTTCATCCAGATCAAGAGCCATGACTTCATTAGTGACATGGGTCTTGTTAGATTTTCCCTTTTCTTTGTTGGGTTCCCCCATTCCTTTTCCTTTGTCTTTCTGCTTCTTTTTTGCATCAGCATTCTGGTTACCAGATTGCTGAACCTGCTGCTTCTTTTGTTGTTCATTACCCTAGTTACCAGGATTTCCAGAAGTTCCCAGTCTGCCAGTTAGCTTCCAACAATTTTCCTTTGTGTAAGAAGATCCATGACAAATCTTGCAGGTATTGCAAAGAGGTCTTTTTAATTATTTTGGCTTTATTGGCAGAAATGCAATTAGTGACTTGGCAAGAATCATGGGGATTAGCTTATCTAGAGTAAAATCAGTAGTTCTAATTGTATAAATTGTGGTGGTGACAAGATATCCACAATGATCTCCCAGTCTTATATAGATTAACATGGCTTTGAGGTTGTCTGGGAGAGTAAGGCCTGCGTTTTTTAGGCATGAGAATAACTCAATAAGATGAGCTATCTCCGTCAAAGCATCTCTGGTTTCTATGTGCCAGTCAACTATTTCACAGAAAAGATAGAACTGACTGGTAGGTCTGGTAGTAGAATAAAGCTTCTTGAGGTTTTCAAGAGTTTTATGGAAAAGGGAATTGGACATGGTGTTGCATGTTTTCTTGATGGCAGTATGAAGGTCTTCCTTTATGTACAGGGAGGTAACACCTAGCACTTGGTAGTCTGAGTCTAATCAAGTGTTCTTAGTGTCATCAATGACACCAGCTCTGGTTGGGTATTTAGATACTGTGGAAGTGATTCTCCAAACTTTAGACATCATGAGAAAAGATTGAATGAAATCTAATCAGGTGTGGTAGTTGGAAGTTCTTTTGAAAATGAGAACATTCTTGGCAATGCCACCAAATCCAGAGTCTTTAGAGGAGGATATGTTTCAAATCTAGAGAAGACCCCAAATTATAAGATCAGTAACATCTAATAACTTGTTGGAGTACATGTCTAAGGAGAATGAGCCAATTGGAACAATAGGAGAGATTTTTGGGATAATCAGAGGATCACTCCGAAAAACCCAAGATTTAAACCCTATCAATGGTTCAGGAGTATAGGGAACCCTTGTTTTCATTATGTTGTCTTCCATTTTCCAAAAGAACAAATCATTAATATAGTGGATATTCCATACTATTACATTGTTCTTTTTGAAACCTTGGAGCATGTGTCCATTATAAGGAAGATATATATCATGTAAAGATTATTTATGACATTGTAAGTGTGAAAGAGGGACAGGTGGCACATTACAGTATTTAGAGGCACATCACATATGTATGGATCTCCTAATGATGCTGAAAGTGGCCACATCAGAGGTACTCAGCCTTTGAATATCCTTGGATACATGGAGTACATGGTTTTCCATTCCTTCATTTTGAGCTTGTGCTCTGTCCCCTTGGATATCATGGTGCTGAGTTTGAATGTCCAAATAACATTAACCTTGCTCCATGATGGCATTTTGGATGCATCTATTCTCAAATGCAGTAAGCCATGATTCAAGGGCCTTGATGCGCTCTACAAGAGGCACTTCTGCTTGTGCCACCTGAAAAGAGATGTACAGATCCACTAAATGATGAAAAGCTCGACTAGAAATATCATCTCTTGTCTTATTCCAGATGTAGGTAACCAGCACTTCATGGTGAGGATTATAGAAGGGGGAAGCCCACCAACTATCAGCCTGCTATTTAAAGTCAAAGGTTTTGATGTTTGGAACTTGAAAAGTCTCCAGCTCATCAAGAGATGAGTATGATTGAAAGAAGGAAAATAAGGATTTAGACTTTGTTTATCTAATGGTAAAATTTCATTGCCTTGTGAATGAATCAAAGAAGGAATAGAATTAGATCCAGGAAAGAAAAACCATTGCCTTTTAAAATCAAACCAATTGTCTCTCCTTTATAAGCCCTCAATAAGAAGGCTTTTCCGTTAAGTGGCCCATTGAGCCAGTAGGCCAAGCTCTGTTGGGTCGACAGTGTGGACCATTGCTTCCTGACCTGTATATACTACCTTGTCCACAGGATAATGCACATTGATTTTGGTGTGATACTGGTTCCAGCAGTGTAGGTGTGGGGCCCTGCCTTTCTCTGGTTCCATGTGATCAAAAACATGAACTGTGTACTCTGTGAGAGTCTCAATGGGGTCAGTTGATAGGCATATTGAAATGTAATGGAGGTGGCAGTACCAGTGGTCATAGACAGCATGGTTATCTCTGATGTGGTTGTTCACCTCTAAGGACTCTATTAAGAACATGAGGTAGGATCTGATTGACTTCCTCATCAGTGATTTGTCCCATATGTGATGTCCTTAAGGCACAATGCATCATGGGATGGTTATCTATGGACTGTTACCTGTAGGCACCAGGCTTGAAATGAACAATATTACCATTGGGATCAATTCTCCTAGGAGGTGGCCATTCTGATAAATCAGGAATGCTGGCATATCCTGCAAGTCTCCATCAATATTATCCAGGACCATCTGAGGGTGTCTTTTATTTAATAGGGAGCAGGTGCATGTCTGACCTCATCCTCATCAGCTGTTGGATGATTGTATGAAGGTGGGTGCACATCGAAAAGAATATCTGTAATGCAAAGATTGTTTCTACTCACTTAGTAATCCAGAGGAAGTATTTGTGGTCTGTTAACTGGAATCACCTGGTAAGCCAAGATGTGAAGCACATCAGCTGTCCAAACTTGAACTCCGATATGTTGCTAGTTACCAACAGACAAATGGCAGGTAAGAATAATGTAAGAATGACTGATGAAAACCAAGGTGAACACCCAGATAAGTCCAGGGTCGTCCAGGAGTATGGTTTCAATGATTGTTAGAATATTCAAATATAACCAAAAAGCAGATAAATGCAGAACATGCAAGATATTGAGCATTACAAAGATAGATGGCATCTTTGCCCATATCGAAAAGACAGAGAGCAATTTTGACAATATCCAAAGTATCAATAGGCATTTATAATGGAATTTGTATGTGCACAGACCATCCTTTAAGTATGGCAATCTACCATAAAAAGGTATCCTTATCTCAAAGATAAAAGATAAGTACATACTATCTTGATAACAAGAATAGCCCATATCTATGATGTCATAGATAGGAGAGGAGAAGTCTAGAACATAATGTCATCATATTGTATAAGTAATCTACAGTTGGCTGTAATAGAATTGGAATGGGTTATATTATGCAACTAACATAATTCTCAATATACCATGCATAGTGTATAAGCACAGAAGCTGTGTTTAGGCAGACAGTATTCTGAAGAAATGATATGAAGTGAGTAAAGGGTAAATTTACATTAGGATTTAATATTTCAAAGAAATCATGAAGAAAAGAAGAAATCGTAATAGCCATATAGAATATCTCAGAAATGGTTCCAGTGGTTCTGAGTTCAAATATACACTTGAAAGTCAAGAAGCAGATTAAGAATGTTGCTTCTGACTTTAAAACTTGGAACCAATGGAACTGTATAGCCTCTAGTTGAATACCATTGGTGCAACTTTTAGCTATGCCTTTTATGCCTCCAAGGCACAATAACAGACTACTCAGATGTGGCTGTAACCAGAATTCCAAGAAATTTCATAATGGTGCCTGTGCTTCAGAGCATGGAAGCATAGAAATCTTTCAGGAGCATTTCTAGGAATATGGTTCTGAATTCAGTGGTTAAAGCATTAAGGGCAGTGGGAAATTTTTATATATACATATATGTATATAGTATAAGTGTTAATTTTCATTGTCATTCATCTCTAGCTATATTGTACTGTGTATCAAGTCAGCTAAGGCCAATCTACTTGAATTCCAGGCAAGCATGTAGGGCATGATTCTCTATCCTGCATTGCATTTCTATGGAAAGGTAAATATAGATTCAAGGAAATGTAACCTCATGCATTTGCTCAAACAATGATTATTGACTGTTATGATAATACATTTGAGCTACAAGTCAAGAAATATATACTATTGAGGATGTAGGACTACCATATAAGGTCCACCATATTACTACACTGATATACAAACATCCATTTTCAAGATATCTGAAAATATATAGATGATGTGGCCTACACAGATATAAATATAAATTTCCAATGGTTCTGGAAATGTACAATGACATGCTCATATTGGTAACAAACAGACTTCTGGAAAGGTGTGGATAGGGCAGTCCATTCAAACAGATGTATTTTCTATGATATAGGAAATGTGTGCCATATTTTTACCTTCTAGTGGATGTATATTATTTCATCTCTCATAATCAGTTCATTCTGATTTTTTGAGATCTACAGATCATTAATGAGCTATCCATATGGAGATTGGAATTTTCTCACATAGCATACCATTGTTATTCATTGTACTTTAGTTATGTTAGGCCTACAAATGTTTACTTAAGGAACTAGAAGTCTGCAGTTGTTAGCATATAAAAAAGAAAGAACAAGAGGTGTTGGAGAAGCAATATAAAAGCAAGAAGGAAAGTGAGGATGGGAATGATAACTTGTGATTACATGCACATTGAGCTCCTTTGAATACAGAGATGAATTGAGTGGCTCAGTGCCAAGAGAGAGCTTCTTGGCCTATCTTGCAATGGACAGCAGGTGGCCTTTTAAACACTTGACCAACAATGACCATAGGTGAAGGAATTGTTAGCATGCAGACACAAGTATAGCATACACTTGCACTCATCTATCAGCAGCCAGTCAATATGGATGTACATGAATGATGTTTTGTGACTTACATCAATAATCACCTTGTCCAACTTTGTATTGGCATTTGAGTAGAGCTTAAAGATGTCAGCCAATAGGAATTTGTTTGGCAGAGGTAGGACTGACAAGAATTGGGGTCCATCATGGAATAGACTTATTCATAGCTAGTCAATCTTTATCTCCATGTACTTCATGATGTTCTGAGCTTCAGAGTCCAGGTCCTTTGGTGAATGTTGTGCTAACTTAACACACTGTGACTTGACCCAAATCCATAATATACATCCATTACATGTGCATATTCCTTGGCTTCACCTATGTCAATGGAACCAAACTTCTTAAAATGTTATGGGGTGGACACAAGCTCTATGAAGTTCATCAACCACTTTTGGAGATAGTGGACATTTAGTAAATTATACTCCATGTCCTCTGCACTGAAATTGTGTATGCCTCTAAGAATTACTCTAGTTTATTCAGAGTAAAACTTTATTTTTTGATCTGCTTGCTGTTTACTTCTTTGTCCACTGCTGGAATGCTGTGTGGCAACAGTGGCAAGGCCAAGATTATTAACACTCTTGTCATATAATTTATAAAATGTTCCATCATCTATGATAGGTTCTGCTCCAGCATGCAAAATACATGAAAGGATGAAGTGACTTATGCAGCCATATACTAGCAGCTAGCTAAGAAGAAGGCCTACAGTGATGCCAGCACCTGCAGTTGTACCATGAAAATGTTTCCATGCACAGAGTTTCATCACTATGACATAAAGATCTTTGTCCTTGAGGACTTTGTATAGTAGCAATAATGCAGTGAGCTGTGCACACAGGAACTTGATGTATGCTTTATGTTTTGTAGAGCCCATCACAATGATTATCAAGAGAACTTGGAGAAGTTTCACGTCATCTGTATCCTCTAGATTTGCAAGTGGAGAGTTCATCACCAGATGATGTTCTAGCATGAAGGGGTCCTTGTTAAATTTTCGCCATGCATCCTTTATATGGGAGATCTTAGTAGTGTTTGTGACCAGGCTGGTAGCTGAGGGTGATGCAGTGGATAGAATTGAATATTTAAATCCAAGTACTTGTGTTGATATCTCAAAGAGGCATGGGACTTTTATAGTGCCTTGCATGTGACAACAAACTTATAGTTACTACTGTGTTCAGCATGAAATGCCACCCAGCATTAAAGTAGGATGATGTGGATATATAGTATGTGAACACTACATGAACACTAATATGAACACCATACAAATAGTGGACAAACAATAGATGCCAACTGCATAAACACCACACAAACATCACATAAATATCATACAAGTAGTGGATGCACATACATATCCAGTTGCTATATCTCCCTGGTCCCTGCATTATGACATATCACTGTTTGGTTGGTATCATCACCCCTGATTTCCATCCTAGTTTATTTTATTTCTATATCAGATGACCTGGATAATCCACTAATTTAACTTTCTAAATTGTGTGAAATAATGAGCCACACCACACCTCAATTTGACATGAGGTGTGGTGTGGCTCATTATTTCACACAATTTAGAAAGTTAAATTAGTGGATATATTCTGCATCCACCTAAGCTGACATTCTTCAAGGGGTTTTTGACCTTGCAATGAAAGCTGTCACACTATTGAAGGAGCTAGACAAAGACACAAAAATATGGCTTGATAATATAGCTATAGCTGCATGTTCTGTCACATTACTCACCACGAAGGATGGGGCAACAATAAAGGGCAACACCAACAAAACAACTTTGCAGCTAATATCCAAGTGATGATATGTATGTAGGCACATATTTCATTTCATTTCCATTCAATTGGTGAGATTGCAACTTCTATGGCCATATCACCAACCTGTTCAGGACAAGTTCATTTAGATATGCCCTATGGGATAAGATGTTCTTATACTTGATGTATTAGTTCCCACAATTATAAGATACTCTGTGATGTTCTCTCTATCTAGACAACTATGTGCTTACATTCTGTCTAACTAGTGAGTGAAAAGCAATTCCTAGCAATTGATCAGAAATGATTCACATCAGTCCCTTGAATTTGGAGAAAGTCCCATGTACATTTGGATCAAATGAAAGGGAAGTGATAGATATCTCTTCCCATATCTAATAGCCACCAAACTAAATTGATAGCAATAGTGAAATTCACTTATGATATATTGTCTCTATTACTTTTACCGATTTTTTTTGGAAATATTTTTTATTGTTTGACTAGACATGCTTTTTTGAAACCCTTTTTAAAAAGATATGCTAATATACATGTTATTTGTCCTTTATAGTGGGTTGTTATGCTGGTATATTGACTAATATCTGGAATAAATGCTCATTATTATTATCTGTATTTTAATCATTTATTCACAATACCAATATGAGTAACTACAGTTAGCTGGATCAATATCCCTATTGCTAGCTTTTGCATGGGTAGGCATATCTTGAGCCTTAATACCATATATCTTACTGAGCTCTTAAGGTTTGTAAATACAACCTTGGAAAGATAGATGACAAATTAGATTGTACCCACTTAGATATTATAGAGCCTCATTCTAGTCCTTTCCAGAATGCCAAGCAATTATAGTTATTTTAATTTAAATCTCCTGAAAATTCATATTAAAAATGTTCTAGAGTCAGATTATCATTCTAAGATTTCTTTTTGTGGTACATGTGGCAGAGGAGAAGGACTAGTAGTCTGAGACATTCAAATTGGCCAAGAAAATCATGACAGCATTTTCAAATATCTTTCACTGACTAAGTATTGTAATAACCTCCCTCCACTCATGTCTCCCACCATATCCACCAATTTAAGGCATTGAGGATACAAGCACACATTTCAATAAATCTCCATGGGTAAATGCATGAAAGAAAACTTTACTCACCCATTTCAAATATGTCCACTGTGTATGGCACCCCTCCACTCTGTTCCATCAACTCCATCAACTCACTTCTTTCAACTTGATCATGATGCTACAGCAGGAATTCTTGGTGGAGCCAGCATGCTAGAGCCATGGAACATCTATCTGCTTAAAGCAGTGTTAGCATGTTTTCAAGCAAACTGTTAAGATATGCATCTAGAAAAATCCAATACACTTTGTCTTGTCTTCTTTCCATGCTCCATATCACCATTGTTTTGTTGTTGACACATAAAAGGAGTTTGATGAACAGGTGAAATGGTCTAGGAAATGTCCAGGTCCTCTCTGACACATGGCAAGTCAACAGATGGTTGTTTCTAAACACATCATACATCTCAAAGGTGGAAATGAAAGATGCTATGTAAAGGAAAGTGATATCACTGTATTCAGGCTTAGTATCCATCTTGTGTTAGTAGTGTACTGGCTTGTTCTGGATATGCCTTTTTGAAACTCTGAATATAAATAAGCACAAAGAAAAGACAATGCTCCAAAGAGTGTTACTTTATGAACTATCCAGTTCCTAAATATATTATATGAAGATTAATATGAAGGGCCAAGTTATGCTTGCTGTAGATCTAGTATCTATCTTTGACACCTTATTACCCAATTGTATGTTTGGATAGAAGACAAGTGTGGAAAGATATTCATGCTACTATCTTAACAGTGTTACCAACAAAGAAACTTTCCATGTTTTTTATTATTATTATTTATTTTTATTTTTTTACATTAGATTTGTAGCTATTCTTGAAAAATAAAGATGTTAATCATATCTTGTGTTTGATAAAACCATGATTGTGATTATCACCAACTTGAACTTGAATCTACAAACTAGATAATCATATCACTTCTGCTACATAATGACAAAATGTTTGTTAACCAACTTACAACCAACTGTTGATAATCTTACTGCTGTTTGATGTACAGAATAGAAGAACACTTTTTTCTTCTTCCTTTGATGACACTATTGGAACCATGAGTTTCTAGCAAAATATTTATCTATGCAATAACTCAGATCTATATTAAACTACATAAGGAAGATTGCATAACCATGATGAGCTAAGACAGAAAGATAATCTAATCATTTATTTGGTAGCAGATTTCCCCATCCTAATCCAAGAGATTTCTTTGAAAATCATTTAATCACTGTCTAAGATACTCTGCTGCTGCTGTTGCATACCCCTGATCACCTTTTTGACTGCTAGGTAATATATGTGCCAAATGTCACATCTGATGTCTCTGGCAATATAAAAACCCTTCCTTGAGGTCATGAAGGGGAGTATCCAAGTGCAAATAAGATGTCAAAATTATTGACAGCTACAAAGCCACAAGTATTAAATGGATCAGGGTTTAGCATACCAAGTATGAAATGTTTCAAACAAAATGATGAAAAATCAGGTTGAAAAGCATTATCTCAAAGATACTAAAATCTATAAGTAAATGGGGTATCCTTTGGGTTAATGTATTGTTTAGAAACTTGTCAAGCTGGTCATAACTCAAATGCCAGCCAAATCCTTCTTTTGCATGATATAAGCAATATCTTTTGAAGTGGTTCTATATGTTAGCCATTAGTAGGTCAATCTTCTACTTTGCATTCTTTAGTGGTTTTGCCATTGCAGTATGACAACAGATTGATACCAGATGATAGTGCATCAGCAGGTTTTCACTGATGTAGCTTAGAAATCAATATTGGCAATCATTAGTTAAATGATGTCATTTCTTGTAGGTATTTCTTATATTTGATTGTCAGATTCAGTCATGGGTATGGCCCACATACAATGGTAGATATGAATGCAGTAATGGATAGAGTGAATAAGCCTTCATTAGGGCCTAGAGTAGGCAGCTGAGGCAATGGTAGTTAGTAACTGTATGTGAACATCTCCTTGGGAGCAGCAAGGCACAAAAGTATTACTGTTTTGATTGCAAATGAAATATGGGATACAAGATAATAATTGTGAATCACCTACAGTTTTAATATTGAATGCAAGTTTATAGAATCAAATCACATACAGGAGATTAGAGTTAGTTTATATTGTCAAGGTACATTCAATGAAACATGTCAAGGCCAAGTTGGAGCTGGAGGGATTAGTTGGAGTGCATATTACATAACAACATCCTGACTGTCCATAGTATTAGAACCAGTCTAACTGAACTCATTGAACACCAAACTTGCTGAACCACTCTAATCAACCTCATTGAATACCAAACCTATGCATAGCATAATGGCCAAGACCTGCCACTATAAATTGCAAGGATATAAGGTGCATTTCCATCCAATAGGGATTCAAGGCTTCCTGTGGAAATGTAAGGAAGGCAGATGCACATCATGCATACAAGTTTTAATCAAAGATTACAAGTCAAAGATCAAGGGAGCAAAAGTGGGTGACATAAAATATGCATTGATTGTGCAGATCAAGAGTGAAGTACAGATACAGGCAACTAGATATAAGTACTGAACAATACATCATCATAGAATGATGAGGAATGTCAGAGAACCATAATGGCTAACTACAACTACATAGTCAATGTGAAAGCATTGGCTAAAGGGGATAGCTGTTCAATAGGAACACATGAAGAGTAAGCAAAGATGACAAAAGGAACTATGCCCTTTTTGATAGGATCCAAAGCAAACGGTGTAGGGTTACTGAAAGACGAATGTGAGAGAACATTTGGGAATCTATAAGAATTAAACAATAGATCCAAATATAGGGAAACATACCAAGAAAGAGATGTTGGACATGACAGGGGAAAAGAAAGAGGCACAGTCCATGTAAAAGAAGAAAAATTGTAATATTGCCCCTTTATACAATTGAGCCCCAGGTTTGATCAACATAATTCTAGGACCTTCTTCATTGGTGAGAAGGGGAACCACTGTAGACATGACCAGCCTAGCTAGGGAAAAAGAGTGCAAGTAGACAATAGCACAGTGAGAGCAGATGCAAATGGCACAGTGTGTCATCTGTATGCCATTTCAAATGGGCAACTCACTGCTGGACACACATTTTTGATGACCATCCTGGAGACATGGCACCATTGCCTTGGACATGTAAACTATCATTACCTTTTGGAACATCCAGGTCATATTTTGAGTTCTGAAAACTACTATGTTTTGAGCACAATAGATGATTTCTCATCTTATTGCTGCTAATACTACATATAATTTGTGACAGAATATGCTGGCTCTCTCAAGCCTTCCAAATGAGCTTCTCTCCATTATTTTCATGAAGATGGATTCTGAGACCTTGAAAAACTTCTGCTGAGTGCATTTGCCCTCAACAGTGCAGCATATTCCATATGTGCAGTCAAGATGACATTCAGATTCTTTCCCATGAAGTACATTCCCTGCCCATCTCAGTGCAAAGTCAGATGATTTCTCTGCCCTCATGAAGCTAAGACTGGTCTCTGTGTTGGAATCCTTCACTTCAATAATGGAGAACAATTCTTGCAAAATGGCTAGATCATGGTACCCAATCAGAAACTCAGTGATTAGATATTCTGTGAAGTTTGCATTTTAATAATCTGCAAGTATGCTCCAGTCAACCTCTAGGGTGGGGTGAATGGGGAGCTCTATTGTGCTGTCAAGGTGAATGTCTCTGTCTAAATAAATCCATACATTCACATTATTGGTATCACTCCCATTGATTACTATTCATATGTTATGGTGTATATTGCTCCACTTGGTTATGCATGATGATTTTTGTCAAGACCATGGATCTTGAGAAGAGTTTTGAGTTACCACAAAATGTCAGGACATATATATATATATATTCATGTTGCAGGCTTATCACTTTTGTTAGTTTCTTGATAGCACTGTACTACCTGACTATATTCAATATACATATAATATGTAATCATTGGTGGCTGTATTACAAATATTGTGAATCTTATTTATAATTGTTTTATAAGAATTCTAGATTGATATATTCATATACATAATTATTTCATATGGTTGTGCCTGGAGCAAGATCATCAGCTGTGGGATATGTATGGGGTATGTTTGGAACCAGGAGAGAATTTCATGAAATAGGCATCCTCCTTTATGCCTATTAAAAAATGCCTACATGTATGAAAACTGCTTTTCCATATCAAGCTTTAGCTGTATATACCAACACAACTGTAGGAGAAGGATTTCTATCACCTTTCTGGCATTTGTGGATTACAAGTGCAAAAAATAGTCGAGTCTTTATACTAGTGTTAACAAAAGGGGCAGCTGGTATATAGTGTACATTTGGATCAGTGGTACTGGCAGCACTATAAAGATGGATATAAAAATGTGTATGGAAAATGCATTATTGGATAATGTCTAAGAAGTTTCAGAGGTGCTTTTGTACTTTGAGGACATGTGTTCTATATGGAATTACTCCTCATCCAAGGAACAAAGCAAGACATAACCAATCATGGCTGGCTGCAGATAGGTTTAAGCAAGCTGGGATCAAAATAAAAAGGAAATGCACATGAAACAAATAGTATGTTTGCATATAGTTGTAAAGGAACAATAGTAGGCCTGAAAATAGGCATAAGAGACATTACCAATCAAATGGAAAGGGATTGAGATGATACACCCTACAATCTATAGAAATAGGAAGGTGAGCATGTTCAGTGACCTTGATAGGTCTTTGGCTTTAGTACATACATTCACATGACACTTAGCATTGACAATGAATTGATAGCCAAATGTATATTTCTTGTGAGGACATTACAGGAGGAAGGTATAGGTTATGTGAACCCCAGGTGTGTAGGGTGCAAGTAGCACCTGGATTAGCACTTGTCTAACAGGTTCTAACATAAAATGATGTATGGATACCAATCAAAAGAAGTCAAGAACAAACCTAGTAATTGTACAAAAGTAAGAAAAAGTTGGGCTGCCCTGCCCCCCCTTTTCCCTCTTTTCCTTCTATTTTCCTTCCCATTGTGCCTGTGGCAGCAAATCATTAAAGCTTTTTAAACAGCAAATCAACAGTCCTTTGCAACATGGAAACACAGAAGCTAAGGATATGACCCTATAGGCTGGAGAAGCTCTTACATTTTGAAAGAAAGAACAACAAGTTCATAGATAAAAGATAAGAAACCAAAGATTCTTAGTCTATAAAGAGGATATTTTAAGCTGTGTACTATCCAACTTGAAGGGATTTTCCTTCATTCAATTTCTTATTTTGCATGGTACATTTGCACCACTTGACTCTCAATAATAGCATCATGAGCCATTTCCAGGTTCATAATTGCCTGTTGTATGAATATTGACTGCTATCTGAAAAGTATAGGTACCTGATCCTTTCTAAGTCCTATAGTACAATATGGGTGTTCTATCATAATGGTCAATATACTTGGGTCATACCACAAAAACACTGACACTCACTTGGTCATCCTGGGTTGCTTCTATTATGTAGCATATCTTCTTTATGGATTCTTGCTGTAATCATAATTATCACCTAATGTGAACAAAGGCAAATGAAGACATAAGACCAGACCCATTAAGATTTACTGATTAGCCTTCAGGATTTTGAGTGGTGGGGGTGGGGGATAACTTTTGAACTCTGACTGTACTCATATTCAATGTGGATGTGGAGCACATCAATGTTATGGAATATAGATGTAATCATCCCTTGCTCTATGTCCATCATATATCAGAAATTAGTCCACTACTTGTGAGCACTATCATCAACAGCTTGTTGTTGAAATACTATACCATAGAGTTAATGTCAGTAATCATGAAGCTCCTTCAACCAGTCAGGTAATACATTTGAAATATCAAACTTGAAAGATTGTATGCAAAGTTGCCAACCTTTGGTGTTGGTGGCTGCATACTGTTATTCAACACATACATAGAACATTAAGCTTTGATAAATGAGCTTTAAACAATGAGACTGAGAATAATAGCATAGAATATGCTGATGGTGGTGATGACTTGGTTAGTAAGAGAGAGCAGCTTAAGAAGCTGGTCACTTTGACTAGTGACAAGATGGGATTGTTCTCAATGACTTGCAGACAAGATAATGACATATTGAATATATTAGTATGCATATTCTGGGTCAGCTTCTAATTGGCATTCTGAGTCTATATTTAGTTTCCCCTCATCTGATATAGCTGCAAGAGGAATATGAACTATAATATTCTTGTTACGATTCTTTTTTTTTCTTGACTATGTCACAATTCTGTCATCATCCTCATCTCTTCCAGAACCTTCTTTTCATTCCTATGGAACACCTTCCATCTAAACATAGCTTCTTGCCTACATGCTATGCATGGTAACCTTTGTCCCGTTTCTCTATTGCCTTTTACAGATGTCTTCTCTCTTCATGCACCTCATTGTGCAGCTTCCTCCATTCCTATCATATGACCCAAGCCTTACCTTTTATATCCATCTTAGCTTTTCCGCTACAAACACTACTTGGTCCATGCGTCGTGTCTCCATCTATTTAAGTAGATGACTCTCCACATTTACTCTCTAACTTTGACCTGCTCAATCTATCTTGATGCAGTCTTCACAGGACCTCTCTAAGTCTTTACCTTACTTTCCCTTGACATCTTAGTCCTTGCCTTCGTCACTTTGAGCCTACATTAGTCCCTACCTGGGCCTAGCATAACAAAAGGTCAAAGTTCTCTTGTACGAAGCTACCACTGCTGTAGTCTCCCACCATTGCTTACAGAAACCCCCGTCCCTCTCGTTGGTTCTCACCACGAGAATCTACCCCTGTTGAATCTTCTCCCAAATTGTCCCGATCAGATGCTGAAGAAGAATCCCTTGACCCTGATACTTTGCTTCTTTTGCCTCAGGAAGAAGACTTCTCCTGAGACCTTTCCCATCAGTTCTCTGTGGGACTCTCCATCCCTAGAGAACCAACACCACCTTCTTCTACCATGGAAAATGAAATAGTCCATAGCTTGTCCGGAAGAGCTGTGTAGGATGTACCATCACTGGGTAGGGTTCCCACAGGTCCTTCAAAGCAGTCTGGTTAGTCAGATTGAAGGCCACATGGGTGGGGAAAATATGGCAGGTGAAAGACCCCCAACTATAGCAGAGATGATTAAATGGCTCCCACCTTAGCCAGAAGAGCTGTGTAGGCTGTACCATTATTGTGTAGCATTCCTAAGGGCCCTGGCCAGTATTTCTGATAGTTGGATGGAAGGCCACATGGGTGGGGAAACTGTGGTAGGTAAACAATCTTCAACTATAGCATAGATGCTGAAATGGCTCCCACCTCAGCTGGAAGAGCTATGTAGGCCATACCATCATTGTGTGATATTCCTAAAGGTCCTGGCCAGCATTTTGGATAGTTGAATTGAAGTATGGATGGGTGGGAAAATGGCTGCAATTATCAAGATGGTATGAAAAAGCATAGGGATAAGAATGGCTCACTGGGCAATAATGGCTGAACCAATTTACAAACTTCTTGTTGTATAGGACACCCTGGACTCGTGGGCATCTGTACAAGCAGTTGCCTTGGTGATTATGACAGTGTAGTATTGCCAGAAATCATGGAAAGCAGGGGGGGTCCAGTTGTGGCATGGGAAAGTTTATGACTGTGGGAAATTTGCTCTTAAGGCCAGCATCTTGATCAACATAAGGCAAAAGTCTAGCAAGAAAGTGTAGTATAATTGCTATTAATTTCCCTTGTTTGGGTCTTGGTCATCTTTGCTTATGTGATATGTTTGCTGATGTAATTTATTTTGATTTTCTGAACATGGAATTTGATTAGCATATAGGCAAACATAAGGTCAGAGTCTACATAAAAAGGGTAGTAATTGCTTGGTCAGAGCGGTGTGTTGTGTTGGCCAGTCAAAGTATAGGAAAGGGTAAGGTGAAACCCTAGGAAAAGTGTATCCAAAGTATAGTCAAAAACTGAACTAAAGCACAGTCAAGTGTAGAATTGCATTGTGAGAAAGTATAGTAAAGTGTAGCAAAATTGCAAAGTATACTTACAAAGTGTAGGAAAACACAAGGTCAGAGTCTATGCAGATTGCTGGTTGATTAGACTTGAAAAGTGTAGAAAAGTGCAGGATTTGTGGAGTGTAGTGTCAAAGTGTATGCAAAGTGTAGTGAAAATCAGTGGCAGGAATAAGGCAAAAACCTGGGAAAAGTGTAGTGAAAAAAGTGTAGTAAAGCATAGGATTTGCCCAGAGTGTAGCAAAAAAGCATAATCAATATGTAGGATTAGGTGAAATCCTAGTCAAAGTGTAGTGAAAATCTTGCACTAGGTCGATAAGGTCAGAGTTTGGGAAATTTGTGTAATATTTTCGTTGATTTTGTGGTTATATAATATTCTCATCTACAGACTGGGGGTTTGCCCTAGGCCCCATTGTAAGACACCGAGAAAAGATGATCCTCACTTTAATCTTTTTAATCAAGACTAAACTGACTTGGGAGCGGTTGGTTGGTTCTGCTGACATTGTCTGGGGGGTTATTTGATTTATTTTGATTTTTTGAGCGTGGGAATTTTGTTCTTATGGCCAACATATAGCTAGATACAAGGTCAGAGTCTAGATAAAAAGTGTAGGAAAGTGCAAGGTTGAGGTCCATAAAAAGTGTAGGAATTGGTTGGCCAGAGTGTAGTCTAGTCAATGTGTACCAAAGGATAAGGTGAAGTCCTAGGAAAAGTGTAATCAAAGTGTAGCAAAAATGCATAGTAAAGTGTAGCAAAAACATCTAGTGGACTTGCAAAGTGTAGGAAAGTGCAATGTCAAAGTCTAGGGAAATTGCTAGTCAAATAGACTTGGAAAGCACAAAGTGTACTGAAATTTGTCTGTTTGTAGTGTAGGAAAAGGGTTGTGTCTGAAACACTACAAAGGAGTGAGAATGTATATGGGGTGTTATAGAGAAAGTTGTGAGGGATATAAAATGGACAAACATTCACCCCTACACCTTGTCTCTACAGTTCCATGCCTAGCTGCAATTACAGAATCTTAAAATAGAAGAAAAAGGAAGAATATATTTAAAGCAACACAACATCATGTCCAATCTCAAATATGCATAGGGACATGTCCTTAGGTAACCCATGATGTCATTTTGTCATCTCACATGGGGGGATTATCTAGTAAATGGCTCCATGCTTTTATGTTTTCCCAATATTATGGATTCATCTATAGAAATTGATGAGCTCAAAATGCACAAGGGGTGTATATGGGTGAATTATGGGCTTACATAATATAGATATTTTTCCCACCAGATATATGGTTCGAAGCTCCAAGCTTGTCCACAATTTCAGTGTTTCCTCTTGCTGTGATATACATATTGTTTATTTTATTGTGCTTGGTCATTATCATAAATGGTAATAGCTGCAGAATGTCACATGATCACAGGAAAGGGTACTTTCAGATAAAAAAGAATCATCACAATTGGATCATGGGAAATATGTCCAAATCATGAAATAACACAATGGATCCAATAGTCTATTGGATCTGGCTGTAAGTTTCTAGAGATGGATGGATGGTTGATTGATTGGTTGGTTGGTTGGATAGAGGGTTGGATGGATTGGTATGTGTTTGGTCCTGTTTATTTGGTTTTTATTTGATTTTTGAGCATGGAAATTTTGTCTATATGGCCAGTGGTGTAGTGTAAAAACAAGGGTAGAGTGTAGGAGATTGGTTTAGTGACAGTGTAGCATTGAATATCAAGGGATCAGGCAAGACTGGGGATTTCCCCCAGGCCCTGTGCCAAGACAATATAATCCTTACTGAACCTAATGGTTAATACTAACTGGGCCAAATTCAGACTGGGTGGGTGGATGGGGTTGGATTTTTTTTTGTTGATTGTATTGGTGGTGTTAGTGACCAAGTTATGCAAAATGGTACTAGTTATGGTAGTGGTTGTAAGTGGTAGCAAGGTTGACAATCACTATGGCAAAAATGTATCAGCGAAATGGTCTTGCTTGACCTAGTAAAGTATAGTGAAGTGTAGGAAATGTGTTGGTGTTAAGACTGGAACAACTCTGATTGAACTGTGGTAACTCCAGAGTTAGTGAGGTTGGAACTTGGCTTCACCATATGTGATGTGCCCTTGTTGTAGGTCCTGTCCCAGATTTAAGACAGAGGTTGCAAGGAGGTCCGAGGATTGTCAGGCTTAGTAATGAGCTAACCTCATAAGTGGACTGAAGAGAAAGTCGTCAAGACTTCCAGAGGGTAGGAGTTGAGTCTAAGATGATATTTGAACTAAGGTAACTAGTCCTGAGTGTACAGTTTATATACTATGTGGAAGTACTGCGGAGTCCAGATTCAGAGCAGTGTTCCAGAGATACAAAAGTACTGAACTATGGAACTGTCACAGGTAATACTAAACAGTGACAGCACTTAGTACTTAAGGAGAATAGGTCAGGAACAAAAATGGAGAGATGAATGTAGAAACATAGCCAACTGAGTTGCAGCACCGAACCAGAGTTGGACTGGAGGACTGGACTTGAACTTGGAGAAATCTATGGATATGATAGTTCGATGAGTGGGTGGAATTATTTTGAATTATTTGTAGATTATTTTGTTGTTTGAGTGGTCATTATAGATCGGGGGTGGTTTTATTTTATTAATTATTTGTAATGGATGTTGGTTTATTTTTTAAGCCTAGTGGTGATGGGGCAGGTGGGTGGAATGTATTTATTTTTCTTTTGTCTGCTTGGATGGGCAGGTGGATTGTATTTATTTTAGTTTGGCTGAGTTAGTCAGCAGGATAAGTTAACAATATTGAAAAAAGTATAGTGGGATTGGACTTGAAAATGATAGAATTGTAGGCTTAAACTAGAATCGGGTAAGGCGAAAACCTAGGAAAAATGATATTGAAAAGCACTGAAAATAGGATGGGAGGATGGAATTGTATTGATTATTTTTGGTTGATTTTCTGAGCTCAGGGATGATTGGATGGTGGGTGGAATTGATTTATTTTTATTTTGCTTGCTTAGGTGGGTGGGCAGGGTTGTTTTCTTTTTATTTTGCTTGGTTGATCAGCAGATAAGGGGGAAAGCTGTGAAAAATGATATTGAACAGAGCTAAAAAATGATATTTTTGGCAGTAGTACACAGACGGGAGGGTGGAAAATTTTGTGTAATTTTTGTTGTTTATTTTGTTTGTGGAATAATATTCTAACCCATAGACTGGGGGTTTCCCCCAGGCCCTATTTTGAGACACCAAAAAAGGATAATCCTTACTCTAACTTTTTAACTGAGAAAGTTAACTACACTTTGGTGGGTGGGTGGGTATGATTAGAAAAGTGTAGTAAAAGTCTGTATTACCAAAGTGTAGGAAAGGGTAAGGTCAAAGTCTAGGGACATTGCTAGTCAACTACACTTGGTTTGTGTACAAAAGTGTACCAAAGTGTAGAAGAGTGGATGGACTATTGGATGGATGGATGGACTTGGATGGAGAGTGAATGGAGATGGATGGAGAGTGGTTAGACTATTGGTTGGATGAATGAATGAATGGATTTGGATGGACTTGGATGGACAGTGGATGAATGGATGGATGGACAGTTGGATAGATGGATGGAGAGCAGATGAAGAGTGGATGGACTTGGATGGACTTGGATGGATGGATGGATCAGCTAGGGGGGGCCAAGATGAGAAACCATATGAATAGTTAATCTAATGAAAGTCTTTGGGGGTTTTGGTACTGAGTCTCAAAATGTATGCTCACCAAGGGTGATTGGGTTCAGGATAATCAGGCAGGTCTGACCATGTCTTCATATGCTCTGACAGATGGGTGCTGAGACCTTCTTTGGGATATGTACCATCAAGGGACATGACAGTATCGTCCATACCAGAAGACTTGAAAAAAACCAGGAAGAGCTTGTATTGCAAAAAGAGGTTTTGCAGTTGAGTAAGAGAGATCATGATGTATGGATGTATATATATTGGATGTGTGATGTGACAAGATGAAAAGCTGTGGTATAGGAATACTCCAATAAAGCAGTACTGATTACAAGACCCTGCTGATTATAACATTCATTACACTACAAATGAAACTATGAACAGAGCTAATAGAGCATATGTACTAGAGGTGGGATGTACAGAGATATGTCGCTATGATAACATAAACAAGGTCATGTCTTTATAGTCAATGAAAGAGTCAGAGTTGAACATGATCTTGAGATCATGAAACAGAGTAAAACTTTCCATAGACAAGTAATCCCTGTCACAGTGTTAGTTAAGTTTAACAAAGGCCAAGACAAACAACAACTAATATGAACCAGTCAACCATTTGCCTTGCCATGGATAAAAAATTGTTAACTAATTTGGCAAAATCCTTGAAATCATGCTGAAGGTCCAAGAGGGTACCATAAAATGTATCCCATTGGTTGTTCATGTATTGTGCATATTCATAGCTCAAAAGGTCAGGTAGAGAATATGATTACACTATGTCAACATGACCTTGGATCTGACAAAGCTCGTGGGTTATTGAAAAGTCAAGATACCAGAGTATGTCTGTCTACAAGGAGTGGTCCAATGACATGGGAGTGATGTGACCAGGAGGGAGTTGGTGAAAGGTTGATCATATGATTTTTTAAAAATCATGGAGCAACAAATTCAAGTTGATAAGTAGAGATGCAATCTGGCCAAAGTAGGGGTAAATTACAAGAGGTGTGCATGAGACAGGAAAAAGATCAAAGGAAGTGTAAGGAAATGCATACAAAGAGTCGATGGATATGTTGAACACACCAAACTGTAGCAAGATGTGGCCAATTCTGATATAAAAGTGAGCAAGGGAATAATGAGACCTTGAAAAGGTGTCCTTCAATTGCTTAACCTACAAGATATGTCAATAATGGGAAATGAGAGTGAGGCATACATGCCCGCATAATAAAGTGCTCATGGGGCAACATGGAGAGCAAATGATGGGGCAGAGGGATTTGTAACATTCAGAGAATCTGTTGTAGCTGTGCCTGGATGACATGCATGTGATCTGATATGTGGCGCTTGGGTCATGGTAACAGATTCTGAGGTAGTTTGATGTTGGACATAGGTAATCAAGAAAAGAATGGGCTAAATAGCACATTCTCTTGTGCTGTTGACAATATTGTGGCTGCAAACAAATGAACCAATTATAGGATCCAAGAGTTCTAATAACACACATCATGAACAGGGGATAACACACAATTATGAGATGCTGAGGCCTCTAGGGTGACAGAATGTGACAGGGATTCTAGGAAAATTTGCAAAGAGACATTGGTATAGGTGATCTGTTTCAGGGTCTTGGAGCTTGCTGTTCAAAGAAAAGTAGAACAAGAAGGGAATTTCTAGAGTAAATGGGTGGGATCCAGTAACCCATAATGCTTGCAAAAGTAGGAAAGAAGCAGTTATTACTACCAGATAACAATCAGGACAACAGAAAAGAAGTTCCAAGGTACAACAGTACTTCTATTTGATAAATGCACATATTTCAAAAAGCAAAAGGGATAATGTGCCATCACACTTCTCTGAAATTGACCTTGTATCATTGAAGGATGTTAAGAACAGGACACTCCAGAGTTACACTAATCGAATGGGACTTGGCTTCACCATGTGTGGTGTGCTCTTGTCAAGTCCAGTTCCGGATTTCAAAGGTTCTGAGCTGTTGGAGATATAGAGGTGTCTCCAGTACTGATAAGTACCTTAGACAAGGAAGAGTCAGAGGAGAACCTTCAAGGTTCAAGTCAGAGGTCGAGGAGTGAGAACTAAGTTAATATTTGAACTAAGAAGTACAGACTTGGAGTACAGGATTTATATATGAAGTGTGGAACAGCATTAGTAACAGAGATCGTAAGGGATTGGTAAGTGAAATGGAGACAGGAGAAAGTAGGCTGGAGCTGTGCTCTAAGCAAGACACAGGTTCGGAGGTAGCTAAGTGGTAGGACTATTGCATATGGACAACAAGAGGTAATATAACAAGAATGAAAGCAGATGGGTCCAGAGGACTAGAGTTGAGCTACAAGAATTCTGGGATATGACAAAGAACAACACTATTGCCCACAATCTGACATAGATCAGCAATGGACAATGGCTTGACAAGACAATAACCTTTTTACAAGAAACAGTTTTCACTTGCATGCCAGTGATGGTGAAAGCATGAGAAAGCACAATATAAGCCTGTCCTGTGACAACCATGAGTAAAAACATATGAGCAAAAAAAGATGCTCTCCTTGGGAAAAGTTACACAAGAGATGAATGATGATCTTTTCAAAAGAATGACCTTGGCTTTTGTCAATCGTAATAGCCCATGCCAAAGCCAACAGGATCTGTGGTTAGTCATGCAGACATGGACAATGAGGTAATGTCACTCATACCTGGACATGTTTAACAACAACCTCACTGTTTGAATCCACTTGGAATTCCATGGGAAGAATAAGAATATATTCTGAGCAATTGCAAATGAAGAACTTGATGAGAGGAAAAGCCTTGGAATTGTTGCATGGTTTATTAGCGGTATCCAGGTAAGACACAGGAATGCCTTGCTTGGTGACCTGGATATTGTGCACAAAACCAATCTTTTTCTGATACAAGCAGTCCCCTGTCACTTCTTTATAGGTATAGAAGTCTTTTACTATGCCAATGGTGCCATTGGTATGCCCATCATCAATATTTCACACAAGCATGACCTGGACACTGATCTTCAACTTGAGGGAAGAATCAACTGGCAAAGTCCCAAAGAGATGCTCTGTTTTCTTGTTTTTGGGCCAATTGTAGGACTTGAACACCACTGGAGAAGATGTAATGGATGAGAGGCAACATTTATTGAAATTCACCATCTCTTGGCAAGTAGCAAATAAGTAAACTGGTTGGTATTGAAGTAAAAGATCTTTTGGAATAGAACAGCACAAACTACAGAAGAGCCAAATGGTCTCATTGCCCAAGTCTGCAATGCAGCCTCAATTGAGCACACAAATGAAATCTGGTGAATAATAAAGATGAGTGAAATAATTGCTAATGATAATGAAACAAATGCCTTGATCATGTTGTCTGTTTACAGTCTTTAACAGAACCTGTGATTTTATCATGGAGCTCCATGATTTGGATTGAAACACAAATAATGCTCATCCTCCCAAAGCATTGAGGATGAACACTATGTCATTAAAACACATAGCATGAGGGAAAAGAAAGGCACAGCACCAATAAGAACAGACATCCAGAACAAGAGCATGGACCTACCTTTATCGCATATGAGAACCTTGGTCTCACTCCATTTCTGAATGGACTGCAGGCTAGCCTTGATTCGCTTCAAAGCATCTGCTAATGTTGTCTCTGATCCCATCAATAATGGATTATTTGCCCTGAAAGCACTCAGCTTGGATAATATGTATGGATTAGAGAGATGGCACATCATTAATCCTACTGCCAGCCATGCCAGTGGTTGCTGTAACAGTAACCATATAGGCATACCCTTTTGTTGTAGGGTGTCGATGACAACTCAAAGTAACTATGACTTGCTGCATTCTGATACAAAGCTTGACCTGAACATCACAACAATAGAAAACTAACCTCCAGCTCCAGTGATACAGACACTTTCCCCAGCAAGCACTTTTTCAAGAACCAAACACTTTTGTTCATCAAGCATACTGATGTTGATCTTTCACTTCTCGATGATGGCAAAGAAAAAGTGACACACAGAAGACTGAGGAACAGGAGCTTGTCAACATTTTGTTCTTTTGGGGGCCATATTGTATAGGATGTATGATTTATGATATAGAGGATAAGGAGGAAATGGTAAATAACCAAAAAGAACATGTGACTATTTTTAATTATGTGAAAAATTTATATGAAGAGGAAGATAGGGTTAAAAGTAGTAATTGAAGAAAGTTACAAGAGAGGAGTGAATGCGATGTAGAGCGCATTCCGGCTCTAGGTTCGTATTGAGCCTTTCTGAACCATTCCAACCAACTCCGGACTGTATATCCGAGTTAGACCGGTCCACTCTGAGCCCACTCACCTGTAGTCCGGAGTATGGAGGTCCGGACTTGCATTAGTCCGGTCGGACTAACGGTCCCTTCTCTAGAAGCACCTGTTTTGACATTTCGCTTGATTGTTAATGTTTCGGATTCATTTTTACAGTTCTTTAAACCTTATTCACAGTAACTATACAGTCCTGGGCAATTCCCGGACTATAAAGAGTTTGTACCTAGCATTTTAAATGCATCTTTCGACCTTTTGAGTTACTTCCAACTGTTCTACTGACCATCTATTGACTTTCCGCACGTCCGAGTTCACCACAGAACTCGTCGACCACTCCTCCACTTCTTCCCGACGCTCCAGACCATCCGGACTTCGTCCGCTCTACTTTCCCGCGGTCCGGACTAGCGTCGGACCATTAGTATAACCCTTTCCCTTGCATCCCTCGACCTGGGACTTCACTTACTGACTCTGACCCTCTTTGGGGACGAGCATATTGCACCTACAGATCCCCTACACCATCTAGGTTGACTTACCCACACAGTCAACCTTTCGTGTTTTACAGCGACACCCAACACATGCATGACCATGCAATGATAAAATACAACAGGGCTGCAGCTATAGTCTATGAAAGGCCATTTATCCAAGCCTGAGAGATTCTTATTCTAATCAATATTATTCAGATCATTTTCACAAGGCCAGCAGGAAAGGAGATTACAAAACTGAGAACACCATGGGACAGCCAGATTCCAGTTCAAGGTGAATTCCCAGCTAGCATCATGCCATGGGAAGGCAACTTTTTCAATGTCCCAGAATGAGCAAAACAAGTCTTGACACACTTTGACACAAGTATGATGATCTTCAAGTGACATGTAGTCAATATGCATGACGAAATCATCTGTCTCCTCAAATTGCACCTTGTGATTGGTGAGCACAAGGTTGTACACCACCATGTTTCAGAGGGCCTTGTCTTGAAAATCCTGGAGCTCCAAGTGATGGCTGAAGAGAGAAGAGAAGACATGTCATTAGAGAGAATAATATGAATCAGTAGGATTATTGTATTCTTACTCCTATTCTTCTTCTGAAAAGCCAAGTAGCTGTAAACCACTGTAGCACCAGAATACATGATGATCATAATCAGATGGAAGGGGCCAGCTGTTCATCTGAATAGGCAAGCATTAGCACAGCCTGATCCACTATGACCAATCAAAACAAATTGATTTATTTTTTATCTTGTATTGACCAGATGTTTTTGTTTGTTGACAGCTTGGCCTAGCCCAGGCCTGAGCACTATTGTTTCAATCCATGCTTGCACCATGTACTGGCCCAAGCATGCCCTTGTCTTTTTACTCTTGTTCTCTTCATATATTCACATTCATATATTAGATGCACAGTTTGCAACCACATCCCTCAATCCATTGTCTTTCCACACAATGACTGAGGTGAGCTTCATATAATAGATATTTCACCTACTCGAGCTGACAATGTACATAGTTAGCTGTCCCTCAATAGCTGTTGTGTATGCTTGCTATTATTCCATTACTGTATATCAAGGAAGACTGTTCTGGGTGATGTGGTAATGGCAAAAATAATCCCAGTTGCAGCCCCAAGAAGGCCATTCTTCATGAATACTCTTTGTTTGATGATGCCAGTCACTATCATGAGGTTTAGATTTGTAATGTATGGAGGACTTGGATGCTTAGTTGAAAGTCAGCCAAGAAGATGGCAGGTGTGTGGAATGCTCACCTTCACCAGTAACAATGGCCAAGTCTATGAGCAAACATCAATCAAAAGACCTTCTATCAAGGTGAGGGCCATAACCATGATCAGCATATTCAAAGGCAAGGGGATCTGAGCAGTTGACATGAGGAGGATAAAACATAAGAGGCTTGCTATGTAAAAGCTTGCCCTTTATGATATCCCTGTGATGTTGTGTGGCATTGATATTGGACCATGTACAGAACTTGCATACAGAAGAAAGGCCAGTAATGTGAACATATCAGGAGGGGAGTAATTCAGAAGATAATAAACTGGTAAGACAAAAAACAGGAACCCCACAAGACAAGAGATATTTGAAATTGGTCAATGAGGTGACATAGGCATCACAGAAACATTAACAAGTGGGTTTGTTTTGCTTCATAGAGCATCCAAGTATATGATTTGCCAAGATGAGGAAAGCCTGGATTTCAGTGGCAAAATGCTGGAGCCCATAAGTGTACTCCACCACATCACGATACAACATCATATTGTGAGGTATGATAAACAGAGTGTTCTTAGCATATCCAATAGCAATTGTAGAGGTGTTGTAGGGACCAGAATAGATTGTTTGTAGCTCTTTATACAGACAGAGAACATGGTGTTGATAAGAATAGATCTCCCCCTTCATGTGTCAATGGCAGTTTGTTTGATGTAACTGCAGTGAGGTAGAGGTGGATAGCAATAAAATTTGCAGTCCTTAAATCAGTAACAGGTGATGGAGCATGGCAGGTAAAAACAGTTGTGGCCATCAATGAGAATATGGGCAAGATATGGATGTTCATGATCATATGGCTGAGGCAACAGATTGGTCTCATGTGGACTTCATGATCTATTGGCATGGGGAAAGGAAGGTTTGTCATCAAAAACCTTGCAAGGAATAGAGGGTGCATTCTTAGCAAGGACAACAATGCCATTGGCCAACATGGACCATTTGTCAAAGTCAATATCTTTAAACAAGGCTAGGAAAGGTTAGAGGCAAGGTTCTACAAGAGAAGACAAAGACTTACATGTAGACATGATACTCCTGCTCTCTATAATATGTGGACAGGCTTCTTTATGAAAGCACTGAGAAGTAGGGCATAGTGTGGGTTTGGAAAACCTATGTGGGTCATGGGTATGGATACCAGTGGATATGGGTATGGATATGGATTTTGGATATCCATATCCATACTCATGGATACATCTATATCTTCATTAGGAATTTGGCTACTCATACTCCATGGCTATGTTACCTTGTGCCTTGGCTGAAAGACAATTGGATCAAAGGATTGAAGGAGAGATGGGATACAATTATCCTTTAGTATATATTATACATATTGTTGCCCCTAGAAATTGAAAACCCATACCAACAGTGTGGGTATGGGTATGAATATGACTGGAGATACCTATGGGTTACTCATGCTATTCCCTACTGAGAAGAGATTGATATTAGTTCAAAACAATGTTCATGGTCAAACACTTACCATATTCATATGTTGTGTCCCACACAAAAAAGGTCCAGTGGCATCAACCATAAATCTCATGCCAGAGAAAATTCTGAACCAGATGTAGAATAATATAGTACAATTAAAAGAATCAGATGTGGTGTACACACCAGTATGTAAAAAAAAAATGATGTTCACATCATGAAAAGACATATGGATGAAAAACAATACATATTCCAAAGTTGAGAGCTTGGGATTCAAACCTGTCCTGACACATAAGAGGACCACAGTCAGGCTTGTATGTAGGAACAAGCAGTGTAGAAGCTGCAAGATGGAGAGGGGGAAAAAAATAAGTGTATTGAGATGAAGGGATGGGAGGGTGCACCTAGAGCATCTCTGTGCACAACCCTATCGAGTGCTCATATCATGAGTATGTGAGGTTGAAAGATGCACGGTCTAGAAACATCCAACATGGTGTGTGGAGATGAAGTGACTAACGCTGTATCTTAGGTTCTAGAGTGTCTCACTGAGAGCATGTCCAAATAAACAGCTAGTAAGTGGATGCAAATGTTGACCATACAAACACAAACAAATGAAGTGGCAAAAGTGGTCAGTAGACAGCAGCAAAAGGAATTGATAATGATTGGTAATATGATTATATATCAGTTATGATAGTTGTTATAAAATTTATTGCTATGACCAATTATGTGAACACATAAGAGGCAGACATGATGAGGAATGCAATTTATAGTTGGTGAACACCACTGATGGTTATCAGTACATTGTATCCAATGTCATGCAACTTAGGTAATATACTAAGTGATTAGTATCATGTGTTCTGATAATCAGTACCTGCGCCTCTATAGCCCACTGTTAACTAAGGCTACGTTGACAATGATCACAAATAGCAGGAGTCAATTTACCAATCTTGGTAGATATATAATGGACCATAACCTATTCTATGATGAAATGAACAATACACCCTCTTCCCAAGGACTATAATAAAAAAGACAAAGGTTGCAGATTAACATAACCTAAAAAAAACACCAATCTGAATAGAACAGGAGTTCAACCAGATTTTCAGGACACAAGTAGATTGAAATGAATGATGGATAACTAACCCCAAAGGGAAATATACCAATCACAAAGGGAGCAAGTGCAATACAATAAAAAGATGCTGATAATATGGTACTGAGTATGACACAAACAACAATACAGGTTACTCTGTCCCAGTATGAACTTGTGCTTTCTTCTAAAGCAGAGTTAGTATGTCATAGCAGCATATTAGAAACAACTAACACCAAAAGTTTCTGAAGATGAGGGTACACTGTGAGTTGGTTGACATCAAGTCACTTAACCTTTTCTGTGAGCTTCATTGTGCCTTCCATGTAGTGGTGAGAGTGCCATTTTGTATGAATATTGTTGAGATACCAGTATTTGCCAGGCTTTATCATGTGTGCAATTATCCTTGCATTGTCCCACATATCACACTGTAAAACACACCCATATAGCTGAGGCAGACATCAAGTGGCCTTCATGGGGTAAACCAAAGGGTTAGATGTATAGTCAGTAACATATACAGTGGTTGCATTTCCGTGGTTATTGAATTTTGCAAGCACCTTGCAATAACGTGCTGAAAATGAACCCCAGTACTAGAGCATCACCCACTTACCTTGGTGATACAGTCAAAAAATCCACTAGGAGGAAGATCAGGGAAAGAGTCAGAAATCAGCAGATAATATATGTGGACATCCAATGGTGTCTGTTCCTGATGCTCCTTCCACTGTTCTCCAATTTTCTAACAGTGTTCAAACTCAGTGCCATCCTGAGAAATTGTACAGTATGGTGAAAATTTGTGACCCATTGTATCTTTGTTCTCTTTTGTTGGAGCAACATCTTTATTGACAGATTAGAGAGAATCTGTGACGAGATCATATATCACCCAATGAATCTTCTCAGAGTAGCCAATTAGGGACAGGGCACCATTGAACTCAATAGCATATGGAAGACACAAATAGAGTGAGCACATACATTTGAAATGGTAACCACACCTTGAGTTTATGTAGAATAACAACATCACCTTCCTTCACTTGCAGTAGTCATTTTGCATGCCTCTTTTGAAAACAATATATCATGATTCTTTTCTGTGCAGAACTGATGGTGGATGAATTGATAAGGCTCAAGGTTCAGCTCCAGTCTGATAGAGGGCATTAGAGTAAGGTGTGGGAAAGAGTTATGAACTAACTGTTGGTACTTGTCCTTTTTTCTGCATTTACAAAGGCAATGATTCTGATAATGTTAATAAGGTATGGTTCCATTTGGAGATCATTGAGGGCAGTGTAAATATAGCCCTAGCAAGTTGGTCAGAGCATAAGTTCAATGATTGACTGACAAGCTCACCTTTACTGTATGCTCACTTTCTCCTACACGCTTGATCCTTGTACCAGAGTTATGATTGCTAACCTTTGAGCTTGTGTCACATCAACTAAATCCAATTTGTCTAATCTATGCTTCTTGTGGGCCCCAGATCTCAAGAAGCAAGTGGATCTTTTTTTGATAGACTGCTGAGGTGGCTACATTGACTGGGCTAAAAGTGATGCTGGAATAAATGATGCAGAGGCTGTGTCTTGGTCTCAGCAAAAATCCGCTGGTGGAGGGGAATACTTGGATGGCCCTGCTACCAAGGCATCTGAATCAATTGTAAGCATAGATTGATTGAACCAATCATCTGTATTGTCTATGTACTTATAAACAGACATCAGTTTATGGAACTTTACTTTCACATACACTCATCCTACCATGTATCGACTACCTTACTCATGTTATTAACTGACAAGAAATTGGCAAGGAATGTGGGAGGTTGTTTGTCTTGCACTAGACCATCCTTACCCCTCTAAGAGAAAGGGAGATATATTTGTGCAGTTAAAATACCATGCCATCTTGATGAGGAATTTCTATAGTAGTGGGGCTCTTGAAGCACCTCAAGAATGTTTCAGTGCACCTTCTGTCGAGGGGGCCAAACCATAAAGATATTGCCTTCAGCATACCCTGAATCATTATCCTTGAGATGGGAGGGTCCTCAATCTTTCATTTGCAAGAGAAGTGATTCAACATGACCACTGTTGTTGATGAGTGGTGGTGTAATCCTTGGATGAGTCGCTATAGGGGCAAACATATATGGATCATGAGAGGCTGCTCACAAGGGGCAAAAAGCAAGAAGCATACTATCTACAAGAAAACAGTAAAAAATAATCATTGGCTGACTCCACCATAATACAGTTTGAGTACAAATAGATATGTATAAGCCCTGGTCCTACAAACATTAGTAAGCTGCCACATCCACAATGACAAGTTATTCTGGTTAGAATGTGGAATAACAGAAAGATCAGGATGGTCATTAACACCACAGATAGACTAATGTGCACACATCCATGTCATCCAGAAATATTAGGGCAGAAGAATGATGTTCCCACCAATATGTAAAGAGGGTCAAGGCTAGCAGTTTGATGTCTTCTAAAAACTGCCATGACCAGGCAGATCAAACAGCAGAGAGAAAGAATGTCATTTACATCATTACAAATAAGAAAACTAGGATGAAGAAACCAGCATTCAAACCTGTTCTGACACACAAGAGGACAAGCAGTCAGACTTGCATGTAGGAACAGGCTGAGAGTTGAGGAGACTACAAAACCAGGAAGCCCAGTGCAGAGTATGGGAATAAATAAAGTGGGATGTTCCTAGAGTGTCTCCATGAGCAACTCTGCTGTGAAGGAGGCAGTGATTTACTGACATGCATTCTATCAAGAACATACATAATAAAAGGAAAGAGAAAACATGACGTCCACATCACTGCAGAGCGAGGATTAAAGCAAGTGATCAGATGACATATATGCCATCCAGAGCAAAAAGACAAAAACAAGACAAAGAGAAAGAAATGATGTTCACATCACTCTAAACAGGCAGCAAAGACAGGTGATTCAGTAACATACACACAATGGAGAGAACAACAGACTAGGAAAAAATGAATGAATGAACAATGAAAACAAACAAATTATGAGAGATGTGATCAGTAGATGACCAGTATCCTGTGTTATGGTAATAAGTACCATAATCAGTAGCTACCTATATAGTGTTACTCATCTATGTAATGTGGAAAGGGTGTTGCCTGCAGATAAGAACAAAAAAATATGGAATACAAATGAATTAACACCTGATATAATAAGGTGTGGTACATATGAAACCATAGGAAATTGACAATTCAAAGCTAGATCAAATATAGGTATTACAAAATTTCAGGAGCACATGAGAGACAGAAATGGTAAATTTTGTAAATGGTATGTTAGTCGGTTGCTGATTTCTGTGGTCAGACAAATGTGGTCAGCGGGTGTTCTCATAATTGAAGTAGCAAACATCAAATAAAGATAGGGTTTCACCCCTGGGCTATGCTTCTGTCAGGTTGTAGGTCAGTCACCTTCAGTTTACCTTTCATGAGAGTCTTTATCCTGGACACTTTGCATTTGTCCATATAGACCTTGTTGTGCATTAGATGGTTTCCTCCAATAGGCCAATAGGTTTATAATCTAAGTAGACATTAGATATAGCTAAAAAGTCAATACCTTGCTAACACCAATACATGTAACTCACATATTCAGCACCACTATTTGTCATGGACATCTTTATGGCAGGATTTTTAAGAGAGCTGTGCAAGCAACAAAAGAATTCTGTAGTTGAGTCAATACTTTTGGGATTTTTGTGAGGAGGGGTTATGCCAAAGGGCATGGAGGTTGTTGATAATGTGTCGTGCCCACCACCATGATGGTGACTCTGAGTTGGAAAGGCAGACATGGTTTCATATTGGTTGCATAGATGGTCAGACAAAAGGGGCAAGGCATGCCTGACCTCCACAATATGATGGTAATAAGTGATGGTTGAGAAAAGAAACCTTGGTCCATTGGGCTGACACTTGCAACCACATTCCCCAACCTGGGGCTTGTTAGCTTACCTTGCACATTTCTCTCAGCACATGTCTTATAAATGATTTGGGTGGATATCTGTATAATTAGTAGAATGAATGTACATGAGAAAGTGTTTATAATACACAAACAAAAGACAAGCAGCACCAATACAAAGAGGATGATATGTCTATTGATTCTCCTGCCATTTCTTAAGAGCATTAAGCCAAGGAAAGCCTTCTTCAGGATTGCAATAGTTACATTGAGAGAAATATGAATGATCTTTATTGATGTCCTTGTAATCCAAGGACGTGAAAAGGTGTTGAGCAATGTGTAGGCTATGTTGCATCAGCTGAGTTGCACAAACTTCCTAATTAGGCATTTTATAACCTTCTGATTGAAGAAGCATTAAGTACAAAGCAGTAAGGGAACAATTTTTCAATTCTACCATGATTAGATGCAACAACAAATGGACAATGAGTGTAATTTACTAGGGGTATGGTCAGAACAAGGGAAACCAATGGCCATTTGGATGAGTGTTTCCAATCCATAGTGGTGACCTTGGTTTGTAAGGGATCCCTGGCATGTGTAGTCAAAGTAGCATGCAAGTTCGATGAGATGGAGACTATTGAACAAATAAAAGTGACTGCCAATGGTAAACAAGGCAACCAGCATGTATACAGAATGGGCCTGGCCAGGCAGTTGGATCCTAAAGAGAGTTGGTACATAGGTGTAAATGTCAAAGGGTTAAAAGCTTACACTAAATCACCAGGATATATATAAACAATCTTGGTGTCCAACTCAGGGTGTTCAGTTTTGTTGGTAGTGATCAGGCCATTGATGGTCTTCAATATCTCCATGCAGGCTTTTGTGTGATCATGGATGAAATAGAATGTCCACATTTTCAGACCATACAATCCAAGCATGTAGGTAGCTTTACCATCTGCATCTTGGTGAGGATATGTGAAGGTCCCAGCTTGATGTGCCAAACCCCAGGATTAGAGAGCCAGGTTGTCCACTGACCCCTTGCATTTGAGAAAGGGTGCATCACATTGACTTTGGCTCTATCCAATAGCAAGATTATTGTTGAGCATACTGTGTGTACATGGTAAATATCATGAGAACAACAGGAGTGATGCTTATACCTGATGGACAGAGGCATGGCATAGTGGATAAGAGGAAGATCAAGAGTAAACTGGCATTGGTTGGGATCATTAATTCTGGCAAGTAACTCAGACATGGTTCTGTGAACATGAGGATGTGCAGAATCAGTGACACAAACAGCAGTGTCTTAAGGAAGTGTCAAGAACAAGATGAACAGGGTGTGCAAAACACACCATGCATATTGATTTATTGCTTGATATATCAACAAAGCAAAGGAGACCAAGTGCACTCAGCTTCAAGGAACTATTGTCTTTGAAATTACAGACAACCAGTAGGCAAGTGAATGAAAGTGACTTGCATAGCCATTCAATGAGTGTGGCAGAGTCAGGGACTTGGATACTGTGGATATCAGATATGAAATCAAGCTGTTGAACAGGAGAGGCCAGAGGACTTGAAGATAAGCCACCTGGTGGATTATGTGAGCCAGAGGAGGGAGTAACCTTAGGCATGGAATCAATGGAATAGCAGAGGAACTATCTTGAAGCACGGGATCAATGGGTATGGCAGGGGAACTATCTTAAAGTGCAGGGTCAATGGAAATGGCAAAGGAATCACCTTGAGGCACAGAATCAAGGGAACTGGTTGTAGTGTCATAGGCAGGAGTAAGCAATCCTGCATGACATTGGTAGTACGATTTTTGCACAGCACATCTTGTCTCCTTGTGTACCTCAAGTGCCACCAGATCACTAGAACTAAGATCAGTGAAGTGCTTGATAGTTTTAATTATGCATGTCTTGAGTCTTTCCATCCTAAGTTTATATGCTCTTTTGTTAGCAGCTGACTGATCCTGAAGAAAGAGTGTTAGTTAGATTGCAGCAATCCAAATTGCTACCTACCCTGGGCATGGTGTATGTGGTGGTAGTAGATGAACAAATTTAAAAGTCTGACAGACAAGATACAAGAATAACCGTCACAAAAAATGGATGTGGACAACAAAAAAGGGTGGATGTATAGAATAAAAGCAGTGGAATATGTGTATACAACATATGACAAGTAGCATTTATGAGTAGACAATATGGGTGAAGTAGGACAGCTGCAGTGGTGAATCCAACAAAGCTGTCCACAATGAATTGGTGTATCAACAGGTCAAATAGAAAGTGGCATTCTATATACATATCATATAAATGTGTAGACTTGCATGACATTACTATCCATAATACCACGATACTGATCATGGTACTGATTGTGATACTAAATCAGAAGGAAGACAAATGACATACTTGCCATATGAAAAACAGCAATGGAAAGAAGTGATATGACATCCACATCACCACATAGAAGGGGAAGGCAGCAATCAGATGACATACATGCCATCCATTGAACAGATTGAATGGTGTTCATGCCACTAAGAAATAGCAATTATGGGCTGAATTAAAAAGAGGAAAGAGAAGGTGCACATCATTGCAGGATGAGTTAGAGGAGCAGTCTGATGACATACATGCCATCCAACTTTATACTAAATGAAGAGGAGGAAAAGGTAAATGAAGGCATTCACATCTGTAGTTTAGGGAAAATAGATCCTCTCATTCACATAGAAGGGCAGTGTTGTTGACAAAGAAAGACAAGGTGGCATTGAATAACAGAGGTCATGCAGAGGGCGATGTTCATGAAGCAATGAAGAGGAATCCAAGAAAAGAGGGTGGGATTTGAAACTGTCCTGATAGAGGAGAGGACTGATAGTTGGGCTCATATATAGGAACAGGCTAGAAGATAATGCTAGAGGAAATAGGAAACCAAGGAAAAAACCAGTACAGCATCTTGAGATGAATCAATGGAGGGTGTACCTGGAGCACCATTATGTGCAACAGTACACAATGTCGCAAAAATAGAGATAATATGAGTGATTTAATAATGTACACACCATGAACATTCAACAAATGAAAGAGAGAAAGGAAGATGTTCACATTGCCATACAGAATAAGAGGTGTCGATAGTGTTGAAATTGAATGTGGCATGCACCAAACACAAAGAAATTGGTGTGCACCACAAATATGACTATAGCTGTGCCTTTATGTGTGATTAGTATGCAATCAGTATGCAATTAGTACCATAACCAGTACCTATTGCTATGTGAGAGTCATACAACATATGATATGTACTGTCAGTGATAGTACTGACAATGATTAAGAGTCTTTAAGGACATCAAAGTCAACAATAGGTGATACAGTGAATACTGTGGAACTAGAAGCTGTTATGCTAGACCCGGGTAGGGGCTAACATAGGCTCAAAGAGTCAAGGACAAGGTCAAGGATAAAGAAGTCGAGGGTGATCCTTCAGCTGTCAAGGACGAGAACACTGAGGGGTATCCTTCGGTGGGCAAAGGCAAGGGGCGTCGAGGGGGTTCCTTCGACGGACTATGGATGTCTGTGTTAGAGACCGTACAACTCCTAGGTGGAACTCCAGAACTCCGGAGTTTCTCAGACTTGAGGGACGTTGGCTTCAGCGTATGTGCTGCGCCCTTGCTGATGTTCGGTCCCAGATTTTTGAATAAGTCAGAGTGGAGCGGAGATCAAGACGAGAGAGAAGGAATTATGCTCAAGTCAATAATTAAGCTGAGTGACTAGTACTGATGGTACAGTTTATATACTATGTATATGTACTGCAGAGTCCGGATGCGGAGCAGTGCTCTGGAGGTACGGAAGCACCGAACTGCGGAACTGTCACGGGAAATACTAATGAGCGAGCAGTAAGTACGAAAGGAGACTAAGTAAGGAACAGATATGGAGAGACAAAAGTAGAAGCATAGCCAACTCTGACGAACACCGGAGTTGTAGCAACAGTCCGGAGATGGTCCGGAGGACCAGAGTTGGACAAATGCATGGATATGACAGTCTGGGACTTCCACAGACATACAAGGGAGTCGCAAGAATGTTGCGACAAACGTGATAGAACAAGGAGTGCCTACTCAGAAGTAAGGCGAAGACTTAGAGAGATCTGGGGACTGCATCAAGGTAGATTGAGCAGGTCAAAGTTAGAGAATACATGTGAAGTATCATCTACTTAAATAGGTGGAGACATGGTGCACAGACCAAGCAGTGTTCGTAGCATGTAAGCTAGGACAGATATAAATGGCAGGGCCAAGCTGTGCAATAGAAGCGGAGGAAGCTGCGTGGTGTGGCACATGAAGGGAAATAGATGTCCGAGGATAGTAAGTAGGGACGGGACAACGGTTGCCATGCGTGGCGTGTAAGAAAGGAAACCACGTTTAGGCGTAAGGTGTTCCTCAGGAACAGGGAAAAGGTTCTGGAACAAGTGGAGATGTGTGACAGAACTTTTGATGCAAAATAGAAAGAAAAAGAAATCGTAACATTACCCCCCTACTAGATCTGAGGTGACGACGAAAGACAACTCCTAATATCCACGGACTGACCCGCAAGGAGAGCCACACATGTTGCTCTGGGCCTCGCTGGGGAACTGATCCCATCGAAGGGCATTGTTGTCCTCGTATATGTTGGATACAGGTGACTGTTCCCTAACTGAGGGACAATGAGTTGGACGAGGGTACAGGGAGTGGGAGCGATGAGAAGGAGGGATAGGAACAGGAGAGCGTCTGGTGGTTCCTGAGGGACGACGAATGGATGATGCCGGGGGGGAAGGACAAGCACGTCCTGAAGATCCTGATGAGCGATGGGAGGAAGAAGGGGACGATGTGGAAGGAGATGGTGGAGGAGGGAGACGACAAAGGGGGCACTGTTGTTGGGCATGGCCGGGTTACCACCTGAGACAGGTGGGGCATTGGTATATGGGGCAATCTGGGCAGATATGACCGAGACGGTGGCAAGAGAAACATGCTTGGTGGTAATGTGGATGAGTCCAGGGAAGAGGGACCATTTCATGACCGCCGGTCCACCATGATTCAATGTGCTGATAAACTGCTTCTTCCTCAGTATTAAGAGGAGAGGATGAGGCGGAGATGGATGAGGGGGTCCTAGTGGAAGGAGCAGTCACATAAGAGGTATGGGTGGACAGGGCAGTGAAGAAAGAAAGGGTAGAGTCTGGGGAGTGGCATTGGGCAAGCTGTCGCATGTAGCGGTCAATGTCGTCTAGGAATTCTAACATTCCAAGTTGGTACATCGTCATAAGGAGAGACCCTTCTATGTCTCGGTAGATGTCTCTGATGACTCAGGAGTGTATTGTTTGTAAGGGGGAGTTGGTGAGATTGGTGGAAAGAAGTCAAAGGTGGGAATTCTTTAGGAAGGCACGGCGTAGTGCAAAGAGAGGGGAGCCCATGTCAAGGAAAAAGTTGATGGCAACGGAGAAGGAAGTATCTCGGAGATATGTGGAGAGGCGAAGAATATCAGGAGAGTCGGAGAAGTCGTCGCAGAGGCGGTTGGCGTAGAGGGGAGTCAGGGAGTTCGTCACAGAGGCAGTTGGCATAGAGGGGAATAGTCATGGAGTGAATAGCGTCAGGGCAAGTAGCAAGAGAGACTGGAGGAAAACTATCAGGTTCGGGAGTGGGAGAGGGGCCCCAGCCAGCTTGGGGTTCAGTAGACAAAGGACGAGAAGTGTCGTCAAGAATAGTATCAGCAATAGTTGAAATGGTGGAAATGAAAGAGACATTGGTTGTCATGGTGGTTTCAGTGAGAAGAGGATGAAGAGGAAAATGCAGAGGGATGGAGTTTCTTATACGATGTGAGGGTGGACTTTGCATGTTTCAGATCCAATTCAGGGACCCAGGAGTCTTCTTCAGCAGAGTAACCATTCCATCGGATCAAGAAGGAGCAAGATTTCAGGGATCTCCGGTGGTGAATGATCTTCTCGACTTCGTATTCTTTTTCTCCATTGATAAGGTCAGGGGGTGGCACTGGGAAGTTCTTTCCATGAATGGAGTTCTCTTTATACGGCGATAGAAGAGAAGTGTGGAAGACTGGATGGATCTTCCAGGTTTTCGGAAGGCGGAGTTGATATACAATAGGAGATAGGACTTTCGTGATGGTGAAGGGTCCTTCACGTTTCGGGGTAAACTTCAGATTAGATACTAGGTGTTTCAGGTTTCTGGCTTCAAGCCAGACTTTGTCGCCCTTGGAGAATGGTTTAAAGCCGCGGCGGGAACGAGAGGACATAACCTGGTGGGCAAGTTCATGGGCAGCGAGAGCTTCATTTTGGGTGGCAGAAAGGGACCTAAGGCAGGATTCCACTGTGGGAATGGAAGTATCGGTGATTACTGAGGGAAGGGCACGGGGTTCATATCCCATCATGAGAAAGAATGGGAATTGATTGGTGATGGAGTGAGTGTGGTGATTGTGGGCAAACTCGGCATGGGAAATAGAATCAGACCATGAGGTGGGATTTGCACCACAGAAGATGCGGAGATAGGTCTCCACTTCTTCATTCCGTCTCACCATTGGATTAAGGGTGATACGTGGTGGAGAGGGAGAGGTCATATTTCAGGAGTTTTCCGAGTTCTCAAGCCAAGGCGGAGGCAAATTGGGGACCATGATCGGAGATGACCTTGTCGAAAAGGCCGAAGCGGAGGTAAACTTTGTGGAAAAAGAGTATTGCAATCCCTTTGGCAGTGATGGTTTTCTTGGTGGGGCAAAGAATCACCCCCTTCGTAAGCCCATGGTTGACCACGATCAATAGGGAATCAAAGTCATTAGACAGGGGAAGATCAGTAATAAGATCGCAAGAGATCTGTTGGAAAGGACGGGTGGCAGCGGACTTAATAGGAGTGATCGGGGGAACAGTGGGATGGGTGTTAACTTTATTCTGCTGGTAGGTGGCACAGCCTTCAACATACTGGCGGACATACATGGCGAGGCCAGGCCACCAGAATTCGGCAGCAACAAGTTGACAGGTTTTAAGAAAGCCTAGGTGTCTAGCAGTTTCGTGGTCATGGCAGCGTTGAAGGATGGATTTACGGATGGAATCATTGGGGGGTACGTAGACACGGCCATTGTAGGTGAGAATACCACCATTAATCTGCCAGTCAGCAAGGCGGGAGCGAAGGGATGCAGGGATGTTCTCCTGTATGGATTGTAGGGTTTGAGTGACGAGGGAGTCGGTGGAAGAGGCCAATTTGATACGGGTGGCGAGGGCAGTATCGATGAGGTTGACAAAGAGGGATGGAGGGAGAAGGATGACTCCTGCATTGTCGGAGTCCTCCTTCGGGAGGAGATTAGGGCGGCAGGATAGAGCATCGGGACCAGCAAGGAGTTTGCCAGGGACATGGATGATCTTTAGGTTGAAGTCTACGATGTCGAGAAGCCAGCGGGCTTGGCGAAAGTACATGAGATTTTTGTGATTGGTGAAGACCTGAATGGGAAACAGGGAGCTGTGAAGGTATTGGCGCCATGATTTGAGGGCACGGATAATGGCGAGGAGTTCACAATCATAGATGTCATAGTTTCGTTCAGCAGAGGAGAATGACTGGGAGAGATAGGAGCAGGGATGCCAGTCACTGTTTGAGTTGGTCTGGAGGAGGATAGCACCAGAAGCGTGCTTGGAGGCATCGGTGGCGATGGCAAAGGGTGCAGTGAGGTCAGGGAGATGGAGGACAGGTTTGGCAAGGAAAAGACCCTTGAGGATCTCGAAGGCGGTCTGGCAGGAGGGGGTCCAGTCCCAGGCGAGGTTTTTCTTGGTGAGGTCAATGAGGGGACGGGTGATGTTGGAGTAGTCGGGAATGAATCGGCGGTAGAAGTTGGCGAAGCCAAGGAAAGACCTAATGTCCTTGACTTTCGTAGGGGTAGGCCACGAGGCAATGCCATCAAGTTTAATAGGATCCATGGTGAGCTGTCCTGGTTTGACGATCATTCCGAAGTATTCGACCTTGGAGGCGGCGAAGGTGCATTTCTCTAGTTTCAAGTGGAGGTCAAGTTCCTCCATGCGTTTGAGGACTCGCTTTGTTTGTTCCTCATGGAGGGATTCGTCGGGGGAAAAGATAAGAAGGTTGTCCATATAGATGACGAGCCATCCTTCAGCGATCATATCCCAGAAGAAGTCGTTCATGAAACATTGGAATGTGGCAGGGGAGTTGGTCAACCCGAAGAACATGACAGTGGGTTCAAAGAGGCCTTTGTGAGTTACGAAGGCAGCTTTCCATTGGTGACCATCTTTAATGCAAACATTGTTGTATCCCCAGCGGACATCGAACTTGGTGAAAACCTTGGCATCACATAGCTCATCAACAAGGTCTGAGATTAGAGGGAGTGGGTATGCGTCACGAACAGTGTGTTCGTTGACGTAGCAGTAGTTCTGGCAAGGGCAAAGTCCACCGTTCTTTTTCTTGATGAAGAAGAAAGGGGAAGCTTGAGGGGAATTTGATGGGCGGATCTTTCCAGATGCAAGGTTCTCATTGATGAACACTTCGGTAGCAGTGCATTCTTCGGGGGATAATGGATAGACTTTTCTGATTTGAGGGGAAAATGAATCGTCGAGATTGATCTCGTGGTCATAATGTTGCGACGGTGGGACATGATCATTGGCCTCCTTGAAGAATATGGAGGTGAACTCAGCGTACTCGGGAGGAAGGGTTTTCTTGGGTTTTGCCTTTTCGGCGGCAGCGGTGAGTTCGGTGGCAGTGGTGAGTTTAGCGACGAGTGGGAATCCAAGGGGAATGAAATGAGATCTGCTTTGGACAACACGGTCTAGGGTGGCTTTTCGGAGGGTGTCTCCAATGAATTGGTTCTCAGTCCTCCAGCCGTTATAGGAGCAGAGGTGGTTTTCGGTGACAAGGTGGATGTTGACATGGTGAGGCGGGGGGGACGAGGGTCGTGTGAAACGGGATTCAAAGTGTTTGGTTTCGGTGGAGGAAATGACAAAGAGTTTCATAGATTGGTCAATGGACTTGTCGAGGGATAGGGTCTTCTTGACCCAATCAATGGAGGGATTGACTTTCTTAAGCCAGGGAAGTCCAAGGATGACATTCTCGCTTCCAAGATTGATAATGTGGAACGTCACTTGTCGGTTAATTCCTTCAACGTCGATGAAGAGGGTGGAGGTGAAATGGATAGCTCCTTTGGAGTTGGTGGAACTATCAGCATTGCGGACATGAAGGGACTTGGCAAGGCGAGTGGTGGGGAGGTGATGTTTTCGAACAAAGCCCCAGTCAATGCAGTTGATGCTAGCGCCGCTGTCGACAAGTGCTCGGGTTTTGACAGCTTTCAGGGAGTGCGTGGGGATGATCAGTTTCAAAGGGATTTACATGGATTGTGTAGCTTTTACTGATACATTGGCACTAGGGGAAGAAGGAGGTACTTGCATCGAAGAAGTCCTCCCTTTTAAAAATCCAAGGTGACAGGTTGCACTGTTTCGTCGTCATCGTCTATGTCCTCCAGCTTGGGGAGTTCCTCACTTTCTACTTTCTTGATGGTAGGGTGAGGTTTCTGAGAGAAGGAGGGGCACACGGTGCTGGTGTGGCTGGGTTTTCGGCAGCGGAAGCAGAGTTTCTTCTTGATGCAGTGCTTACACTCATCGGGGGTAAGTTTAGACACCTTAATGACGTCAACGTCCATAGCATCGGGGTCGCATGTCTTGGTGGGAGAGAAGAAGGAATGTAATGTCTGATAAGAGGTCTTGGAGTTCCTCTTGGCGATTTCTTCAGCACATTCCCATTGGGTTTGGAAGGAAACGGCTTTGTTGTACCAATCCTCTACTTTGGTAGGGATGGTGTCCATGGACATAATGTGGCGCATGAGTGCAGGGGGAATACCGGCGGAGAAATAGCCAATTAGGACATTCTCGTCAGAGATCTTAGCGAGGACAACGTTGTTTTTGAAGGAGGAAATGTACTCAATGAGGGAAGGAGAGTACGTGTTGTTCTTCGAATTCTTGACCATGCGTTTGGTCGAGAGCCAAGAGATGGCGTTACCGGTGACATCATGGTGTTTGAACGACTTCTCGAACTTCAAGATGAAGTCGGCAAAGGTTCCTAGGGAGATGGTTGTGCCAGAAATGGCAGCTTGGCGATAGGTGGTGGCCCATGTTTGGGCGGAGTCTTTGGCCATGTACGAGAGGGCGAAGGCGATCTTCTTTGCATCGTCATTATAGATGGCCTGGTTAACAAGGAGGTAGAATTGAACAGAGTTAAGCCAGGGCATGGCTTTTTCGTAGGATCCATTGAAGGCTTCGGGCACTCCGATGCGAAGTTCAGTGGGTTTGGAAGAGGACATGGCAGAGTTCGGTGGGAAACGGGATAGGAGTGGAGTGGGGGGGAGGTAGCGATGGTAGGGGAAAGAGTGGGGCAGTGGTGGTCGGGGTAGGAGAAGGTGGCATAGGTTCTCGTGGGAACAATAACTCAGCAGAGAACTGGTGGGAGAGTTCTCGGGTAAAGTCTTCTTCCTGAGCAGAAAGAAGCAATGTGTCTGGGTCAAGGGGTTCTTCTTCGATGTCTGATCAGGACGGTTCGGGAGAAGATTCGGCAAGGGTGGGTTCTCATGGTGCAAACCAACAAGAGGGACGAGGGGTTCTGTGAGCAATGGTGGGAGACTACAACGATGGTAGCTCCGTTCAGGAGAACTTTGACCTTTTGTTACGCTAGACCCGGGTAGGGGCTAACGTAGGCTCAAAGAGTCAGGGACAAGGTCGAGGACAAAGAAGTCGAGGGTGATCCTTCGACTGTCAAGGACGAGAACACCAAGGGGTATTCTTCGGTGGGCAAAGGCAAGGGGCATTGAGGGGGTTCCTTTGATGGACTAGGGATGTCTGGGACTTCCACAGACATACAAGGGAGTCACAAGGATGGTGCGATGAACGTGATAGAACAAGGAGCGCCTACTCAGAAGTAAGGCGAAGACTTAGAGAGATCTGGGGACTGTGTCAAGGTAGATTGAGCAGGTCAAAGTTAGAGAATACATGCGAAGTATTGTCTACTTAAATAGGTGGAGATGCGGCGCACAGACCAAGCAGTGTTTGTAGCGTGTAAGCTAGGACAGATATAAATGGCAGGGCCAAGCTGTGCGATCAAAGCGGAGGAAGCTGCATGGTGTGGTGCATGAAGGGAAATAGACGTCCAAGTATAGTAAGTAGGGACGGGACAACGGTTGCCATGCGTGGTGTGTAAGAAAGGAAACCACGTTTAGGCGTAAGGCGTTCCTCAGGAACGGGGAGAAGGTTCTGGAACAAGTGGAGACATGTGACAGAACTTTCAATGAAAAATAGAAAGAAAAATAAATCATAACAGAAGCTATCCGAGTGTGGGAAGGACATCCCCATCATACAAGTGCCAATAAAGACTGATGACCAAAGTTAAAAGCAGGACCTTTTTAACATGAACAGCCAATATATCTATATAAAGGTCCATGGACAAACTGGCCCAGGACATTTCCAGCGAAAATATGTGAACCAAAATGTACAAAACAAGTTCAAGGTAGAAGGGTGGTGCCATAAGAAAAATACTGCAGTAGGGACAACATCAGGATAATGGCAGACAATACCAAAAATTATGATTTTCATGGTATTGATCTATTGAAAGAAAGCAGAAACTACAAAAAGGAAGATTCTTGTTGCATAAGAGCTCAACAAATATTTCATGCACTTTGTGGTTAGCTTCTAAAGTTTGACAAGGGGAGCTGAGAGCATAAACATCACTATCTGGACGAGGATAGAAAATACAAATGAAACAATCTGTGGTGGCATACATCAAAAAATATTACAGCAGATTGTGAAATCAATGGCAATTGCTACTTCTTTTCCCATATGATACCAAAAAGGAAATCCAGTCCACTAGCAGTGTAACACCAACAACTTGTGTGCCAGTGGACTAAATCTGGACATGCACTGATAAGTACACCCCATTTCACACTATGATGAGTGACAAGCAACTACTGGCCAAGAATAATGACACTAGTACCCATCCATCACTCAAAATAAAGCTCCACCTCCCCATATGCAAAAGAGACAACTCGGAGATGAGTGCTCACTCATTATTGCAGGCAGTAACTGATCATTTTCTGAACCAGCTAGAGTTATCACAGGCATCAGATATTACCAATGGGATCTCTAGGGAGATACATGGTGCTTCCACCTGCATATATGTATTCATCTCTTTGAATGCCCAGAAGCCCAAAGTCAATCCGGACAACTCCACAGGCTCAGTAACATGTTTCTCTAACCCCAAATCCATGCTGCTCAAGTTCATCCACTTCAAAGACAACAAACAAATCTGGGAGCAGTGCTCTAACTCCTCTGATGACTTCTCAAGCAATAAAGCCACTTCACCATTATTGAAGAAGGCTAGCTGACTGGATACCACTTCCAAAGCAAAGAATCAATTGAAGAAGGCCAATGACACAAAAGACATTCACATGTTCACTGTTTATTTGGAGGTGTGGTCAACTAAGATGGTAATGGAATCCAAATGATCTGGAAAGGCTACAAAAACATCAACAATAACCACATCAATTATGAAAGGTCCATTCAAGTGCGATACATCATGTTTCTTTCCCATGTTTCAGTATGAGGTTGCAAATACCCTTCCCTACTGTAAGACCCTGTTGCCTGTCTTAAAATTCAAATGGAAATTCAAATGGGAACCTTGGGCAGCACCACAAAAGAAAATTACTGACTATGCAGGTTGTGAGATGCTCATTGACACTGTGAAGAAAAAAAATGTCACTGAAACTGTCATTGTTTGGCTGTGCTTCCCTAAGCCTGAAAAGACGAGCATGTAAGTTATTGATGGTATACTCACATGATGCTAATCCTTGTATCATAGAATTGGCCCACTGGGTGACCTGACCATGTTGCTTACTGTTTTCAGGTAACATGCATGTAAGGCCAATATGGCTGAGAAATGAAGTGCTGCCATAGTGGCTTTAGAGAATGAATATCCAGTTGCGAATATTCAAACGTTTCCAAATAAATGAGTTTGGCAGAACAAGCTGATGGGAAGAAATAATGTACTACGATTATACTAAAAGACCTAGGAAAATAAATAATAATAATGAAATGTGCAAATTTGGGGTTTGAATCAAGACTTACAGTTTATGAGACTATTATGCAGACCTTTATACTATATGGCAGTAGATATATAAATGTTATTATAGATTATATATATATACTATCATTAAAATATTTCCTACAAACAAAGAGACTCAAGCTCTTAATGAATTACTTCCACTCTTGCTTAAAAGTAGATTGCTTACCAAAATTTCATTATGTTTGCAAAGTTATATTATTTATTTTTATAGTCACTTCTTTTGGATTAAATATTAGTTATTAAATTTATTCAGTATTCATGTGTCAAGAGGAATTGAACCTTTGAATAGGGTATTAGTAGTATTCTGCAATAACCACTCTGCCATAACACCATATAAAAATATACTCATATTAGTATAATTTATACAAATTACAAATATTTATTTCATTATTAAATATGGTAGAAACAACTCAAACATACTTCTTCTTCCATCCACAGGAAGTAACTAATCCAGTTTATCTCTACTATTCTTAATCAACCCTCTTTCTTGAGTTCTAGGAGGCCCTTTGAATAACAATACAAAAACAACAACAAACATAGGAACAAAGCTGCCATACACCTACCAGACCCTTCCATCATTAGAGTAACAACTACACAATCCCAGTCACTCAATATCCATTACAACATAATGAATTAATATATGGAAAATTCTCTTTAAATGCATTTAATTAGTATAAAATTTAGCTATATTATTAGCTATATTTTCCAATATTGAAGCTAAAAATTAAGAAAAATTATTTCTTTGTTTTCAGCTCTTATTTTAATAATTTCTATATTGTATTGTAAAACTGAAAATAATGTCATTATATTATTCATGATTTATAAAAATTTTAAGACTATTTTATTTTATTTTCTCATTAATTACCCATGAGCTTGCCCACACATTCTCAAATCAAATTATTCCTCTCTAGTATTAGCTTCACCAAGAATCCTCAAGCTGCTTTACATTCTGAGTTGCTTATAAAACGAGCTGACATCAAACATTATGAGCCTTGCATGGATCAAGCCCTATATGATAAAAGCCCAGCCCATATCACTCTAGCATCTAAATTGGTTCTATATCAAGGTAGGGATGATCTAGTGGATGAGTGGTCCATTAATCAGTGCAATAGTGTTTCAGTTTGACAGTTGGTATGACAGTTATGGACCATGATATGCATTGCCAACCATCAGTTAAGACAGCAGGCTGAAGAGCTTTAATGTGTCCTATATAACTAGTATTGAGATCACAGGATTCCAATAGCACAGGTAACATGAAGGAATATGAAGATCAAGTGGGAGAATCATGAGGTCAATGGTTATGAGTTAGTAACAAGTGTTTATCACCATAAGAGACTATCAATGAGCTTAGATCTTTGAGTAAGACTGAGAGTAGGATAAAAGAACAACTGAACTTGTTTTGGAGATAGGCAGTAAGGCTCATCTTATATAATATCTGGCTATTGTTTGTATTGATATACATGAACTTTATAATTTTATTTTTGTGTGATAATACAGTAGATAAGAGGATAACCCTAATTGGCTGATAAGAAATGGTATCAGAATAATGCCATATTGCATGATGGTAACAACATGATAAGAAATTAGAAATGATGTCATATCTGAGTCAGGATATGAATAGCATGAAGATAAAGTCAGATCATTCTAGAATCAGATATCAGGAATAGAAATTATGAATAAGAAATACCAGATTTCAACAATCCTCCTCACTGTTCATCTTATGATGGTTTGTAGGATATAAGTCAAAGTGATTTTCTTCCATGTTCAAACTTCTGTTTGCCCAAATTTTTTGTGAATATATCAATGAATTGCTGATCTGTTGACATGTAGTAAATTGAATTCTCCAAGCTCCACTGATTTACAAATGTAATGTTCTATTATGCAAACATGTTTGGTTCATTCATTTTGAGCAGGATTAGAAGCAACAAAGATTGCATCTTGGTTATTAATGCAAAGAGGTAGAGGATCTAGTTGAAATCTGAGTTCTTCATAGATATTTCAGATCCAACAAATTTGTTTGGTGACTTCAGTGATACCACAATATTCCACTTCTGTAGAAGAAAGTGTAATCCTTCATTGTCGCCTAGATAGCCAGAAAGCTATACCATTTCCTAAGAATATGGCATGTCCAGTTGTGGAATATGGTGTTTCAACGTCACCTGCCCAGTCTATGTTAGAGTAGACACATAATTTATTTTGGGCTCCATTTTCAGTGTATTGTATGCAGAGATTCCAATAGGATGAGAGATAGTGTACAATATATAGTGCCTTCTGCAAATGTTCTTTCATAGGATTGGAAGAAAACTATGACATTTTGATGACCACAAAGAGATATCTGGTCTTGTTCCAAGCATCATGTATAATAGTAATCTAATGACTGACTGATAGCAATATCAAAGTGTTGCATTTGACTGATTCTTGCTGGGGTGAGATTCCAGGTTATTCCCAATAACAAAAGGTACAGAGACAGGTCGACAATCCTCTTGACCAAATCACTTTACAACTTTCTTCGCATAAAGGGTTTGGTCTAGAGTAATTGTGTGCTTTTTATAATCTCTAGTAAGCCACATATCTAGATACTCTTTGGCTGAACCAAGATCTCTTTCTTCCCATCATTGCATAAATCAAGTCTTATGATTGAGGGTTTGTGTTTTGTTGCCACCCATTACAAGAGCATCATCAACATAAATAAGAACAATGCTCAATTCTTTATCCTGAATCATGAAATATGTTCCTGAGTCTGCTTTGCAATGGAGAAATCCCATCTTCAGGAGACACTTGTGCACCTGCTTATATGCTGATTGTTTTAATACATAAATAGACTTCTTTAGTTGATATACTTTTCTCTTCTGGCCCTATGAAACATTCTGACTATTCCACATAGATTTCTTTCTCTGGCTCATGAAAAAGATAAGGTCAGCAAAAGAAAAATACCATGGATCAAGATAGAATCAATGGCAAACCAGGGATACGTAATTGATACAAGAGAATTGATTAGAGGGGTGAGGCTGTCCTTAGAGGAAAAGAGCAAGAGAAAATACCACCTTCTGGTAATAGGGGAAGAGAACAGCGTAAGGTTTCAAAAATAAAAAAGGGAAATGTGAGAGCAATCCAAAAGGAGTAAGCAATGAGTCCAGTGATGGGAGAACATGCTAGGATCCACACAAGCATAGCAAAGGAAAGAAAAGAGAAACATATGACTACAAAGGAGAAGGATTGTAACAGATGTTCCATAGATTTACCTCCCTGTGTCTCATCAATGGTCCACCACCAATATCAGTTTCATTCATGACAGTCACCAAAGCATAGCCTAGTGTGGCCTCTTGGACAAAGAATGTGATACACTCCACAAATGTTTGTACTATCCCACACTCAATGTTCTTCATGGCAGTCACCTGTATGTGTGTTTGTAAGTATAGTAACCTTTGCGTGAAAGAAGAATGCTTACCACCATCTTGTCTGCTGTGTTTGCCTGGATGACTGACTATCAGTGGCATGGATTTGCACAAGACTGTGCTGATATCCTTATCTCTATTGATTTCTTGGACTGTCATATAATGAGGTTGGCTTTCAACATAGATGGCTGGATATAACTTACTTTACCCTTGCTCTTGGTAAATTTCTTCTGCTTGGCTGCTTTTGCTGCTAACCTCTCTGTCTCTTTCTGTTTTTTTTTTTTTTTTTTTTTTTTTTTGCTGTCCATAGGTTTCCATCAATCCAATGACCACCAAAATTTAGCAGAGATGAGTTGGCAGGTTTTAAGAAAACCAGGATGGCCAGTGGTTTCATGATTGTGGCAGCATTGGAGGATGGTGTGACGAAGAAAGTCATCAGTGGGAATATAGACACAACCTTTGTAGGTAAGGGTGCTGTCTTCCATTTTCCAATCAGCAAGGTGGAAGCAGTAGGAAAGAGGAATATTTTCCTGCAAGGATTGCAGGGTCTGGGTAACATGAGAGTTATTGGTGGAGGCAGATTCAATGTGGTGGGAGAGGTCAGAGTCAATGAGATTAATAAAGAGAGAAGGAGGAAAAGGGTTGCTCCTTCATTGTTGGCATCAGTGGAGGGCAAGAGATCAGGATGGCAGGACAAGGCATTCAGACTGGCAAGTAGTTTGCCAGAGACATGGATGATCTTCAGATCAAAATCAGTGATGTTGAGGAGCCAGCGAGCTTGGCATCAATTACAGTTTTGAGATTGTTGGAAGTAGGTAAGGTTTTTGTGGTCCATGAAGACCTGGATGGGGAATGGAGAACCATGGAGATAATGTTGCCAAGACTTAAGGGCACGAATGACTGCAAGGAGTTCTCAGTCATAGATATCATAGTTTCGTTCGGTGGTGAAGAAGGACTGAAAAAGGTAGGAACATGGGTGCCAGTTGCCATTGGAATCTGTTTGGAGAAGGATAGCACTGGAGGCATATTTTGAGGTGTCAGTGGCAATAGCAAAGGGGGCAGTGGGTTTGGGGAGATAAAGTACAGGTTTGGGGAGGAAGAGGCGTTTGAGGGTGTCAAAAGTGTTTTGACATGAGGGGGTCCAATTCCATGGAAGGTTTTTCTTGGTGAGGTCAATAAGGGGATGAGTGACATTGGAGTAATCCAGGATAAACCAGCGATAGAAGTTGGCAAAACCAAGGAAAGATCTGACGTCCTTGACTTTTGTAGGAGTAGGCCATGAGGCGATTCCATTGAGTTTGATGGGGTCCATGGCGAGTTGCCCTGGTTAAACAATCATTCCAAGGTATTCGACCTCAGGGGTGGCAAAAGTGCATTTTTCAAGTTTGAGGTGGAGGTCCAACTCTTCCATGTGTTTGAGGACTTTTTTAGTATGCTCCTCATGGAGTTGATCATCAGGAGAGAAGATGAGAAGGTCATCCATGTAGATGACAAGCCATCCTTCGGCAATCATATCACAGAACAAGTCGTTCATGAAACATTGGAATGTGGCAGGAGAGTTGGTTAGGCCAAAGAACATGACTGTGGGTTCGAAGAGGCCCTTGTGAGTGACGAAGGTGGCCTTCCATTGGTGTCCATCTTTGATGCGAATATTGTTATACCCCCTAGCAGACATCAAACTTGGTAAATATTTTGGTGTTGCATAGTTTGTTGACGAGGTCAGAGATCAGGGGAAGGGGGTATGCTTTGTGAATAGTGCTCATTGACATATCAATAGTCTTGGCAAGGGCATAATCTGCTATCCTTCTTTTGACGAAGAAGAAGGGAGAGGCTTGAGGGGAGTTTGACGGGCAGATCTTTTCACAGGCAAGGTTTGCTTCAATGAATGCTTTGGTAGCTTTGTGTTCTTCTGGTGATAATGGGTAGACTTTCCCGATTTTCAGGAAAAATAAGTTGTCAAGGTTGATTTTGTGGTCATAGGGGCAAAATGGAGGAATGTGTTCATTGGCTTCTTTAAAGAATATGGGGGCGAACTCAGAATACTCAAGAGGTAGAGTCTTTTTGGGCTTCACCTTTTTGGTGGCAGCAGTGAGTTCAGTGGCTGTGGTAAGTTTGGTGACAAGGGGGGAGCCTAGGGGAACAACGCAGGATCTGCTTCTAATAACGTAGTCAAGGGTATGGTGTTGGATAGTATCGCTGACAAATTGGCTTTCGGCTCACCATCCATTGTAGGAGTGAAGGTGATTTTCGGTAACTAAGTGGATGTTGACATGTCATAGGGGAGGAGCAGAGGGTTGAGTGAAGCAGGACTCATAGCATTTGGTTTCTATGGAGGAGACAATGAAAAGTTTCATGGATTGATCAATGGATTTGTCGAGGGAGAGGGTCTTCTTGGTTCAATCAATGGAGGGTTTGACTTCTTTAAGCCAGGGGAGTCCAAGGATAACATTTTCGCTTCCTAGGTTGATCATGTGGAAGGTAATTTGTCAGTTAATACCACTGACATCGATAAACAGGGTGGAGGTGAAGTAAATGATTTCCCTAGAGTTGGCCAAGTTATTGGCATTGTGGACTTGAAGGGGTTTTTCAAGATAAGTGGTTGGTAGGCAATGTTTTCGAACAAAGCCCCAATCAATGCAAGAAATACTAGCACTGCTATCAATGAGCGCTCTGGTTTCGATGGCTTTCAGGGGGTGCGTGGAAATGATCAGTTTCATTGGAATTTGCATAGAAGGTAAGGCCGTTACTGATACATTGGCACAAGAAGGAGATGGAGGTACTCACATTGAGGAAGTCCTACTGTTCAAAAACCTGAATCAATAGTCTGCACTGTTTCATCATCATCATCTATATCCTCTAGTTTGGGGAGTTCCAAACCCAATGGGAACATGCTGAAGAGATCGCCAAGAGAAACTCTAAGACCTCTTACCAGATGTACCACTCTTTCTTTTCACCTACCAAGACATGCGACCCTGATGCCATGGATATTGACATAATCAAAGTCTCCAAACTCACCCCTGATGAATGAAAGTGCTGCATTGAAAAGAAACTCTGCTTCTGCTTCTGAAAACCCAGTCACCTTAGCACCACCTGTCCCATCTTTTCCCAGAAACTGCATCCTAAAGTCCAAAAGGTGGAAAGTGAATAAGGTTAGACAGTCAGGAAAAAATCTTTGAAGTTAAGAGAAAAACAGAGGAGAAATGGATACCTGAGGAAGTACCTAAGAGAAAAAGAAAGCGGCAGACTTACAAGAAGGCCATCAGATGAGGCCCAGTCACCAAAGAATCCACAAGGACCAGCAAACACTTATGTCCTCTTAATGTACTACAAAAGCCTTCCAAATACCTGTAGTTTTATTTTCAAATCATCATGTCATCTCTCCCACCCACACTCGCAGAAGCGTTGACGCTTGCTACAACTCAAGGAGGAGGAGGTTAGGGGGACCTAGCTGCACAACTCAGGATATACATGGAAAGACAAGCAACATTTATGGAGACCAAAAGACTCCTAAATGCCAACCTCACTGCTAAGCTAGAACAGCTCAAAGCACAAGTCATCGCAATACCTAGTGGGTCGGGTGCCACTAGCATAAGAAAAGAAGAGCCCAAGTTATCAAAAATATTCACAGACCCTAATACCTTTGATGGTACTAAAGGAAAGAAATTTGAGGAGTGGTGGACCTGCATACGAGCATGGAGGGTCACCAACCACCAAGCACTCCATCAAGCACTCGCAGGAGACAAAGACATACAAGCAGTCCTCTCATGAATGGTAGGCAGAGAAGCCAGCAGCTTTGTGTGCACCCAGTTTAATGCCATGTTGAATATGGATGAGGACCTCTCTTGGGAAGCATTTGCCAAGAAAGTTGAAACACACTTCTGGTCTTCCATAGAAAAAGACTGGAACTGAACTGCCATCACTAACTTGAAGCAAGGGGCAATGATGATGGACACCTACCTGCTCAAATTCAAAAATTATGAAGTGATGGCTCAATATAAAGAAGGGCAGCTCATTGAGCTGCTAGAAACAAATGCCAACTGCCAAATTGTGGAACGACTAATTTTGGATAACAGCAGGTTTATGGACCTTGTCACATTCAAATGAGAACTGCAGAAGGTGGGAACCCACAAGCAGCTTCTCAAATACATCCAAAAGGGAACAGCCAAAAGGGTTCAAAAAAGAGACCCTAATGCCATGGATGTAGATGCCATCACATGAGACAGCAAATCAAAATCTTTGAATTGTGGAGAAAAAGGTCACTTTGGAAGGAACTGTGGCAAAATGAAGATTCAATTCCCAGAATGCCACTTCTTTGGTGGTGGGCACCAGAAGGCATGCTCCAAGAGGAGCAAAATACAAGGACAAGGACAGGGCAGCCACAAGGTTTGAGCAGCAGAGACCAAAGAAACACACATGTCCTAGGATGACGATAAAAGCACCAAACCTGAAAAAGACAAAGGCCGTGATTATCAGCAAGCAATTCAGGGCATGAACTTTGAAGAAACTTGTGCCTGGTGCAAAGACTATGAAACCCTTGCTGGAAAGAAGGCAGGAAAAGATTAGGTTCAACACACATATCTGCATGTGCTACAAACCATAACTGATATAAAAATCTCCCTATGGAAGAAATCAAAGGAAGCAAGGATTCCATGGGTAAACAAAAAATAATTTCACATTTCAATTCGCTGTCAGAGAGGTCCTCTAGTGGGCTCAGCAGGGACATTACTCCTGTGCTTAATTTCTCTAAACAAAAACAAACAAAAGAACCAAAAATCCCAGATAATACCTTTGTATGAACATTAGTGCCAATGCACAAAATCATGTTATCTATTTGGATAGCACCATTTGAAAAGCAGCACAATCTTATCTCCACCAACATGCTTCTAGACTCAGGCACAAATGCCATATTTATAGATACCAAATGGGCAGAGAAGCACAAAATCCCTCTGACCCAACTAAGAAATGCAATTCCTGTCTTCAATGTGGACAGCACAAGGAACTCCACTGGTAGTATTACACACTCAGCTGAATTGGTAGTCAAATTCCAGGGTCACAGAGAAAAGATCTGAGCAGAAGTTATGGACCTTGGGAAGAACCTGTTCATTCTAGGGTTCTCCTGGCTGAGACACCACAACCCAGAAATAGATTGGTCCAAAGGCACTGTCAAAATGACATGTTGCCCAAGACATTGTAACATACTCCAGAATAAATCCTTTTGCATTCAGGAAATTGAAAAACAGGAATACAACATCCAATACCAGATCCATGAGAAAATTCATGTGCTAGAAGCACAGTAGGAAAAACCAAAAAAAAAAAAAAAAAAAAAAAAAAAAAAAAAAAAAAAAAAAAAAAAAAACAGAAAAGACTCTAGAGGAATTAGTCCCAAAGGAGTACCACTCATTCCTTAAAGTATTTTCAATAAAGGAATCTGAGCACATACTGCTCCAAAAACCATGGGATCATGCAATCGATCTCAAGGACATGTTCAAGCCAAGAAAAGGCCACATCATACCCCTCTCTGTCCAAGAACAAGAGGAGATCACTGTGTTCCTTGACAATCAGCTAAAGAAGGATTAAATAAGACCTCCTAAATCCCCCCAAACTTCACTGGTGTTTTTTATACCAAAGAAAGATGGCAAGAAGCATATGGTACAGGACTACTGATACCTCAATGAACACACAGTCAAAAACACTTACCCACTGCCATTGATTGTGCAGCTAGTTAACAAATTACAGGAAGCTAAGCTCTTTACAAAAATGGATCTCAGATGGGGATACAAGAATGTCTGAATCAAGGAAGGCAATGAATGGAAAGCTGCCTTTGTCCCATGTGTTAGAGGTTTCAACAGGGGAGTGAAACACATTCTGTTTGTGAATCAGGAGGAGGAAGACCATATGGATATTAGAAAGAGTGATAGTTAGGCTTTTCACTTTCTTGAAAAGCTGGTTGGCAAATTGGAAAAAGGTATATTCGAAGATGAGGAGATGCTTGAGCAGTTTGGCTTTCATAGAACTAATGGAAACAAGTAAATCTGGTATGGCATTGATAGTCTTCGTAACAATCTTGTAGTTGGTACTGGCAGAGATCCAAAGACATTGCAAATACAAAGTGCTTTCATGCTGCCTAAATAAGACCGCAAGTTCTTCAATTGGCACATCATGGATGCAACTTGGCCATTGGACAATCACCATCTCGTCCTCCACGAGATAAGTTAGCCAAGGAAAATCAAATATATTAATGTTCAATCATATCCTATCCATATACAACAGATTGCTGTGACTTACTTTGGTTTCCATAAGAACTTGATGGAGTTGTTCTCGACAAAGTGGGTCAATGAGATGAAAATGCTGTATGAGATTCCCGAGAGTACCTACAAATAGTAAGAAATAAGAAATAACTAGACCAATGAGTCCAACCAACTTACTTCACACTCCTTGTGTTGGGAATGAAGAGCCTGCTTGGCCACCAATAAGATGGCTATGCAATCAATCAGAAAATTGATAAACCAAGGTACAGCTCAATGATTTTCACATACCAGACAGTCCAGACCTTTTCGGCAATGTGCTTGAGTCATCTGTAGATGGCAGTGGCGATATGGTGGCAGTAAGTCCACACCGTGCAAGGCTTTCTCTAACCCCAGAACAATCAGCAACAGTGTTATTTGCACATACTGAGAGGGGTTTAGTCTGATGGGCATGGTGATTGCCTTGAGACTTGCTCAGTGGGGATTCTAAAGCCCGCTGGGGGACTGTAACAGTATTTCTTGACATAGCAGCTGCCTGAAAACTTGATGTCAACAATGAGTACGGAACAAACTTCATGTGAAAACCCATTGGGACTGCATGAACATTAGTGGGTTCATCAACAGGGTTTGAGGGGATGAGAGGAGGGCCTGGAGGGGTATGCACAGACAGCACTGGAGATATCAAAGAACCTGTCAAGGTGAGAAGAACTCACATGCAGCCAGTGGCCAGTGCTAATTAGGCAGTAGTAAGTACTGCAGTTGCATTATTGGGCAATTTGGGGGAACTCGGAGCTTGGACTAAGAGGGACCAGACTCATGGTCACTCACAGTCACTCACCGGAGGATTGCTGTGAAACTCGAATTGTGATCCAGGTAGTCAAACCTGTCAAGGGCACCGGCAGCCGTTGAACATTCACAGACAAAGTTCACTTCTCAAGAAGTAGTTGGTTGTCATATCCATCCCCGACGCACTCCCGACCCTCTCCGATACCCTCCTGCCAACTCCGGCTCGGACTTCTGCGCCACCTAGGACTTGACCTCAGAATTATGCCTACCCCATATTGGAGCTCCTACAT